>CM021104.1:424711106-424755612 GCA_007115665.2 Sequoiadendron giganteum
AGAACTTTGAAGTGTTCTCTTTTTCTTTATGAAGAAGCTTCAGGGCAAAAAATTAACAGGATGAATAGCTCCCTCTTCTTTTTCAACACTCCTGAACCCAGGCAAAGGAAGATGGCTGACATTCTTGGTTGTGTTGTTAACTCTCTCCCCTCCACTTATCTAGGGCTTCCTCTGGGAATGAAACCCCCTGATTCCTTTTGGATTTCCCTAGTGGACCGGTTTAATTGAAAGTTGGCTGGCTAGAAAGGGGCCCTCCTATGTCAAGCAGGTAAAGTTATGCTGCTTAAATCTTCTCTTCAAAATTTTCCTATCTATGCTCTAAGTTTGTTCAAGATCCCTTCCAAATTTGTTGAAATTATAGAGAAGATTCAGAAATGCTTTCTTTGGTCAGGGGTTGAGGAGAAAAAGAGAATCCCATTGGTTTCTTGGGATAATGTGTGAAAACCTAAAAAATATGGAGGTCTTGGTTTGTGAAATATTAGAGTCTTTAATAAAGCTCTCTTAGCGAAGCAGGTTTGGAGGACCTTTGCTAAATCTTATGAATGGAATGCTATTTGGTACAACAAATATTTGTGTGATGTCACTTCTTTCAAGGAATTTCTTAGTTCTCAAAATCTCCCTTATGGCTCTACTCTTTATAATAGTGTCATTAAGGCTAGGGATCTCGCTGTGAAAGGTGCTTTTTGGAAACTCGAAGATGGTAGAAAGAATTTTTTTTGGGAAGATTACTGGATTGGTAATGAGCCTTTTTGTGATCACACTATCTTCAAGCTTCATATGAAGGAGTAAAAATCCATATTTGGTACTTTAGTTGGGGTTTATTGGAGAAATGACCAGTGGGCTTGCATTTCTTCAATTAGTCCAGAACTTACTCCTCTCCAGTCTCTTCTAAATTCTATTGTGTTGAACCAACAGGGCTAGGAGGATATAATGGTTTGGAAAATGTCATCAAAAGGAACCTTCTTTGTCTTTTCGAAGGTGGCATTTTTTTATCATTACTCCTCCTCTCCTTTGTGGGTGAAGGCCTGGGTGCATAACCTAATACCTAAAGTCAACATCTTTGCTTGGATCCCCCTTCAGAACAAAATTTAGACTAATGACAATCTCTGTAAGTATGGAATATCTCTTCCTAATAGATGCTATTTTTCATGTGTGGAGGCTGAGACTATAGCACATCTTTTTCTCCTTTGTCCTTTTGCCTATGACATTTGGTGCAGGGTCTTGCAGTTGTGGAACCTCAACTGGGTTTTTCCTGGCTCTATCTTGGACTTCTATTGCCAGTGGAAATCTCCCTCAAACAATCAGGTGGTAAAGCTACTTTGGTGGTATATTTTCCCACTCCTTGTGTGGGGTATTTGGAAAGAATGTAAGAATAGAATCTTTAGGGATTCTTCTCTTTCAGAGGAAATTGTTTTTGGTAAAATTATCAGAGCTGTGGGAGAGAACTTAAATGGGGAAGCTGCAAAACTAAGACAAAAGTAAAGTTCAGGTGTCAAGATTATGAGTTCAGAGTAACTGATATTTGGAAGATTAATTTTGATATCTCTTATCCCCTTAAACCAACTAAGGGACCCAAAGATGACATCCATTGGAATTTTCCTCCTCCTAGTTGGGTAAAAATTAGTTTTGATGGGGTGGCTAAGGGTAATCCTGGACCTATTGGGTGTGGGGGAGTGATTAGGGATGAGAAAGGAATTTTTATTTCAGTGGTGGTGCTCCCCTTGGCCACCTAGACTAACCACCTTGTTGAAGCCATAGGGGCATTCCAAGCTTTAAATCTTGCCCGACAATTGAACTGCAATTATGCATGGTTAGAAGGGGACTTTAATAATATCATACAATGTATCAAAGGCCTCCAAAATCCTTCATGGACCATAGAAAGCTAGATCAATCTCTCTAAAAGGATAATAAGCTCTTTTGAAAAATGCTTCATTTCCCATGCCGATCGGGAAATTAACACGGTGGCAGACTTTTTTGCTAATAAGGGTGTTTAAGCCAATGAAAAATCATGTGGCAAAGGGGTGACAAGCTGGAGGCTAATGTCATATACTCAAGTATGATAGAATCCACGGGAAGGATACTAATTTCCCTATCAATTAATGATTATGGATTATGAGTGTCAAGTCATGTAGTCTTGGAACTGTTGTTTAATAATTCCATTTCGAAGGCTAGAGTACCAAAGTCTTAATTTTTATTTTGAGATATTTTGCTTCACATGCTTTTTGGGTATTTTGGTGATTAGTTTGTGTGGCTTTCAGGAGCCTTCTAAGTGGTTTGCTTACTTTGCTAAAATGGGTGGTGACTGCCGCCATGTGGAATTGATGGACTATGAGGAGTTGAGTAAGAATGCTAAGGTGTGGCGACTACTAGAGAAGGGGGGGCTCACCCCTTATATTGAAAAACTTCATGGCTGGAACCTGGAGGTAACGAAGGACTTCCCTAGGGAATGGAAGAATGGTAAAAAAAATTTTTTTGGGAGAAAGGTTGCCATCGATGACCAGCTTATTTCTGAGGTGATGGGGCTTTCTATGGAGGGTCTCAAATTTTATAGGGATAGGAAACACTTAGACCTGGCGGTGAAAATTTTTTCGAAGATGGAGAAGGAAAAAGAGGACCTCTGAAGGGTCTCTAAAAGAAGCTATGACTCCAAGAACATTAAGTTGCTATGGCAAGAGGTTTTAAAGGTGATTATGGAATACATCACTCTGGATGGGAGATACACTAGGGTATTTGTCTACCATTTTTTGTTCCTCAACCATTTACGACATAAGGTAAGGTTTTCTTTTCCTTTCTATCTATTTACCTCTTTGAATTCTAGCCTTAATGACCATAGAATGAACCCTATTAGATACCCTATCCTTCATGAAGGCTTTCTTGTCTTAATTTTTGAGCATTTTAAAGCCATGTTGGCTCTATCCCATGTGACACCTTCTCCCCATCTATCTGTCTCTGCTGAGGATGAACTAGGCACAAGTTATATGGAAAAGGAGGAATGGGAAATAGATTTGGAGGATGAGGTTGGTCCATCATTGAAGGATTTGGGGAAGGGTAGAAGCAAAGGAAAGATGAAAACTAGCGCCCCCTCTACACTTGGTTCTTTGACCCCTAAAAGAAAAGTTAAGGGCCCTGAAGACGCTAAATCTAAGGCGAAAGGAAAATCTATTGCCTCTCCCCAGGAGAAGGTTAAAAGAAAGGATTTAGTAGACCCTTCCAGTGATTCTGACCATAAGGAGTCTTAGTCGGCTCCTTCGTTGGAGTATTCTAGCAACCTTTCCACTGATAGAGAGGATAGGCCTCATTTTCCCAACGACCTCAATACTGATGACCATTTTTTTAAAGCCGAACGTGAGTTCCCTATTGATATCCTCACCATTGCTCACAACGAGGTTGTTGACTCTTTTAGATTGATGAGATGGGTGTTTTTTGAGATTAAGGGAATTAAGCTAAAATAGAGGGCTATGAGCAGCAAGCTGGAAGGGCCTGATTTGAATAAAAATGCAATTAGAGATGGAGATAGGACTACTAATTTATGGAATGAGGAAGAAAATAAATACATGGTGGACTTCCTCAAGATAACAATTGAAGACCTTCAGAAATTTAAGAAAAATCATGATGATAAGCTTTCTTCTGTTGAGGAAAAGCTTAAGAATGTAAAAGGGTCACTCCAAATGGTGGTGAACATGAGCCACAAGATATTAAAATCTACTGTGGATACAATGAAAATCATGGTTGGCAATCTGGAGAATGTTTATTAGGAAAAGACTGTTGAGGAACTAGATGCTGAAAAAGAGAAAGGTCAAGAGGAGTATGTTGGTCCAAGCAAAAGAACTAGAGAAAATCTAAAGAGAAAGGTAGAAAAGGCCCCTATCAAAATTTAGGAGATAAAGAAAGTAGAACTCAACATGAACCAACTCGAGTAGGAGGTGGCAGACATCTTGAAGAATATGGCCTAGTGGCTGGCTTGTTGTTGGGCTTTTGCTGGTTTTTTGTGGTGTTGCCTCTTTGCTTGTTTTTATGGGTCTTCTTTTTTGGCAGCTTTCTATTTTTTGATATGTACTTGGTCATGTTATATCTATCTCAAATTTTTTTTTAAAGGGTTTCGAGGCCCCTTCAAAACCTGTTTTTTCCTTAATCAAAAACCTCAAGTAACATAAGTGTCATCAAAGGCATCATCATGACAATAAGTCTAACATCATATAGTGTGATTTGAAACATTGATGCAAATTTTTTGACACAATCTAATCTAGAAACTCTTTCAATAATCATATAGTGTATCATAATGTCTCATCATAAAACAAAGCAATTGTTAGTCTATTAGAAAAATAGTATGAGAGGCACTACACACAAAAAATAGTTTTGGGCTTAAGTAAATGGAAATAATTTTCTCAAAAGGAGGTCTTACATAGTGGTATGATAAGTTTCCTAAAAATGTAACTATTTTGGGAAGCATTGCCAACTTTTGGCCAAATGGATGTGAGGATGGTTTCCTACACGTTTACACATAATATGGAAGGAGAGCCTAACCAACCATGATGGTAGGTTCAATGCCAACATTCATAGACTATGATGAGGGATGGAAGTTAATTCTACTTACACAAAGGGGCTCAATGTATCTTTAGGATGTATTTCATTCAAATTTCCTTGTACATGACCCCCTTGCTCCATTAGTTGCTTCAGCTAAAAAAATTTCTACAAAGGGTTTAGGGATAATAAAATTCATATCTATTAGGTTTTGAAAGGTCTAGAAATTAACTTGTGGTTATTTTTATCTATCATGCATTTATTTTCCATGTTAGTATGTGATATTAGCTAAGGGTTGCTGACGATTTCTTCATTGCGTCAAATTTCTCAAGTACTTTGGCTATAAAGACAAGGAAATATTGTGAACTTACAAATTTTACATGAGAAACATCTCATGGAGTAGGGAGTTAAGTGAAAATATTAATTGAAGATTCAAGCTCATTTAGAGGTTCAGATAACATCATCTCTTATCATTGAAGTATACTATTGAATATAGGCAATACCTTTTGGCTTATAGTTAGTGTTTGGCAAGAGAATTAAACGAGGTTCGGTTAAGAAAAATATGTGAAGGTCTTCTTGGACCATCCCTATGAATAATGACATATACCATATTTGATACTGTGGACATGAAATTCCCAAGCTCCCTTCAGGTGAGTTTATTTTTGCTAAGTATCAGCCACACCCTCTAAAGATAAAATAATATCAGACCCTTTGCGCAAAAGCTTTTGCGAATGTCACCACTTGTCAAAAAAGTTCTCTTCGCAAGGTTTCCTTTGATCACTGTCCAAAAAATTGTGTCATGCTGCCACTCGTTAGTCATTCACAATATTTTGTGTCTCTTTACATCACTCTCATTTCAAGCCCCGACCACAGGCCACATAACATCGGTTCGTGCATAAATCTGGCGACCCCACCTTTGGCATAGTATTCTGAAGGCCTCCACTTGTCTTCACAACACAAGTTCATCATCACTCAAGGGAAGGGATGAATGACAACCCCAACCGCTTACCATATGACCTTCCAAAGGTTTCATCACAAAGGAAATCCAAGCAAGAACGACCCGTCTCCAACTACCATGTTCTATAAATTGTTGCCATGAGTGATTTCTATGTGTCAGTGCTCTGCTTTTGTTGGGACCACTTCCATCATTCACAGGGGATGCATCTAGCCCTTGCGTGTCCTCATTCATGGCTCGAATATTTTTAGTTGTAACGGCCAGGGAAAAATCATTGCTAATTCATCATTACTCAAGATCGGGGAATCTTTCCTATTACTTGCTCATCAAACTGGGTTTTAGCTATAAATAATGCTTCTTCTTTCAAAGTAGAGGTTCCAATTTTTAAGTTTAGTCTTGACAGAAGGATTGATAGAAGAACCAAGCCTTTGATTGCTTTATTAGATTATTGTAAAGAACTTACAGACTGTGCCATTGTTCGTCCTTTCTATTTTCTTTAATATTTGATAAGTTTTCTATTGTGCCATTATTGTATTGAATGCTTCACTCACAAACTTCTATAAATTAATACAAAGTTTTCTAGTTTAGATCATGTATTCAACTCTTCTTTCTAGTAAATATGTATGAAATTTATTTTATTTCATCTAAGTGAATCGGTCAGGCTTCTATCTTTGTTTTGTCATTCTGGAACACAACGGACTACCAACAGGCCCTTAAATCGTATCCCTAAGATAGATTTACCATTCCTTACATCTAAATCTCGATGCATCGCCTTAGTTAGATCCTTTTATTTTATATCTGCTGCCCTTTCCCATTCAAAACCCTAGTTATAGAAGAAGTTGACTTCTTTAAAAACCCAGAAGTTACTCAGTTTGGTGCAATAGGTCCCCCCTAAAACTGAGTTTCCCACAAATGGATGTTACCTTGTCAAATTTTGGCATCAACATTTTTTTCTTTCCTGGCATGCCCGGTGGGAGCATTTAAAATACCAAATCAAAAGGGTGTGTAAGTCATCAACCTAGTCCTAGGTCGCTCCTCAGATAAACCTAGCTTGTTAGTATCCCGCTGGAAACAACACATTCCTAAAAACTCGCTCAGAAGAACATTCAGACCCCAGCCATAATGTTGATTGCGAACTGAAATTATGTGGCTTGGGACTCTAGAAGCCCTCTTGTTGCTCTAGTCGCACTTGCCGTATAGGCCCCTATCCCGGTCTCTGCTCTTAAAGCTATCCCAAAGTTCACTAGAGATGGCTCGAGAACAACATCCAAAAATCTATAAGATGTTGCAGACATGTGTCTGGTGCATGGAGTAACAAACCAAAATATAGTATTGACACTGCTTGCAGCTTCTTTTATAGGAAAGGCACTAGATTGGTATCACACTTTGTCGGCTAACACTATCGATACTTGGGATGAGCTCAAAGATCCCTTTTATGAGATATTTTTTAATGACGAAGATAGATCTTCGCTATATCACCAACTATCAACAATAAAGCGGGCACCGTCTGAGACCATGATAGATTTCAATGACCAATTCCATACAACCTAACAGAGAATCTAAAATTTCATTCAACCACCGGCCGAGCTAGCATTCATGTTCTATTTAAAGTCCATCAACGATGAAATTTTTATGATGATTCAATCACTTGGTGGAACCACATTACTAGATGCATACAACATAGTGGTAAAGGCAAAGAAAAATATGATCAACGTTGGGAAGCTACCACCTTAGCCCCTCATGCCGATATTTCTTGAAGTATCAACTTCTAATCAAGAGATTCCACCAACTAGCACAACCATTCCACCACCATCCATGTATGCATATCCAAGTACACCAAAAAATGTTGCTTCTACATTTGGCGCTCTGAAGGATGAGATAAGCAAACTAAGGGAAATGTTGCGAAACTTAACAAATGAAGTGACTACTCTCAAGTGCAACCAAGCTACTCCTCTGAGACCAACCTATCCAAGTTATCAGGGTAACAAAACCAATATAAAGGGGTCCACACACAAATCCCTTAGCTCAGACAAATAACCAAATAGTACCAGTATCGACCCCACTGGGAATTGCTTAAATTATCACTAATAGAGAGCTAACCGTAGGGCAGAGTAATCTCATTGAAGATTTCAATCCCTGGCTCTACCCCTGTGGTGACACACATATGCCTTAGAAATATGTACATGGAAATTTATAGAAAAAAATTTCAGAACAACGCAACCAAAATATGGCGAATAGTTCAGAAGAATATACATATGCCTCTTCCCAAATGGAGGATGCGATGCTCACCACATAGATGCAGGGAATGTCCCTAGAGAAAGAGTGTGACATAGCTCCTGACCATGCCCTCCTCTTGTGGATGGAATGAGACGAAGCCGTGTTCACTTATGAAGCATCCACATCGGAAACCCCGCAAGTACACTCTGACTACAACACATGATCGAAGAGAAGATTCACAGGCGAGTCAATTACTCTACAACTTAAGAATGTCCCGAGTCAATTTCTCTACTCTTCCATAATTTCTCCACAGCCTCAAATACAGAAGGAGATTGTTATAACCAAGGAAAAGGAAGAAAAGCCTCCAAATCCATCACCGATCAATGTGGTGGAACAATTGAAGAAATCTTCCACTAATGTATCTCTTTGGGATATCTTAGTCATTCCAGAGTAGAAGACATTACTATAGGAGGCCCTGCAAAGAGATGAAGTCGTACAACTGATGGAACAAGCTTCTGAAAGGATCATCGACACATCACCTCCAGCCAAATTTCTTGCGAATACTACAAAGGAAACTCCAGCTGAGGAAAAAGGAGAGAAGCCAAAAGCCAAATCCCTTCTTCTTAACTCTCATTATGGGGAATAAATTGCTGCACAACTCCATGATTGACTCTAGTGCCAAAACCACGGTCATGCCTAAACAAATAGCTAAAGCCTTAGGAATTAGCTATGAACCCTTAAGAAGAGGATTTATGCAGCTGGATGGGAACAAGGTTGAAATTGTAGGCCTCATTAAAGAATTCCCTTTAACCTTTTTTTCCTGTCCCAATATCACTGTACCACAAGATACCGTAATCATTGATGTTCCTCCCATGTTCGACCTTTGTCTATCAAGGGAGTTTACAACAAAAATAGGAAAATACCTTTCTTTGGATTGGTCTCACCTAATTCTCAAGACCAAGCATGGAGCTAAGATGAAGATAATATCAGAATCCCTACATTCAAAGCATGTGGCCAACAAAGCCATGATCAAATTTGAGGCTACCCATACTTATTCCAAAAAGGAAGTGTTATCCTCTAAAATTGCACCCTAGCTAAGTTGCATGACAAATCATGTTAAGTCGTAACACTTAGCTTTTTAGAGAGAACATGGGATCTTTTCTGGGCTGTGGGTTGCCAAGATCTGGAAAAGAACCTCCAGAGAAGGCCGACTTCCTAGTTGGTTATCACCTACTTTACTAAATTTTAAGGGGAAAAGGGAGAAAGATTGCATAAAATGATAACTACCTCCTATGGTGATACACCAGAATATGACTTAGACCTTGAAAAACTCATATTTCATACACTTGTACATAATGACTGAAGAAAACAACTTGCACAACCTATTTCTATGTGACTTGCATAAGTATTTTATAAAAAGGTCTTATTGCTTGAGCTCTTAGGAGGAGAAGACCTCATAGCTAAAAGCAACTTGCAATCCTGACATATATTATAACCTACAAACATCACACTTCTCTGCAAAAAGGTACTAAAGCCATGAGATAGAGTTAAGGGAAACGAAATATTATCTCACAATAACTTAATCAATCATGTGAAAATACACAATACTGTAGTAACAAGAAGACAAAATACTCCATTCAATAATGCCCAAGGTATGTACTGTATTCCATGTCTAAATGAGTTACAAAATTCTGCAAAATTTTGCCAAAGGACCTAAAAAATCACCAAGTGTAGAAAAATGCCAATCCAGAACTTGTTACAATGAAGTCACATAAGTGACTATATCACTCAACTCCTAACAAGATCCATCAAAATAGGACCTAGAAGCTTATGAATTCGGATGAAACAATAAGGCCTAATTTCTAGCAACTGATTTCTCTCCAAAGAGGCTCCAAAAGGTTGAAAAGGTCACATTTGACCAAGTCCAAGATAAAATCATAATAAATTAATGCCTAAATTCTCTCAAAATGCTCCAAAAGGCAAATAAAGAGGCCTATTTCTTCTCCATATGTTTGCAAATTGCAAATAACCTCTCTATATACCTTCTCCTGAAATGAAGACTCAACCATATCCCTCTAAAAGCATTTATAAAGACATAAACTCATTTTTGCATTAAAAATAACAATTATAATAAGTGATTTATAATTGATCACTTAATATAATGTTTTACATTTAAAAGGTATGCAAAAGAAAAGGACACGTTGCTATGTTGACTCCAATATGTAAATGCAAAAAGAAAGCATGATGAACTACATTTTATGAAGAATATTCCATGGCTTAGGAACTTACAAAAAAATAAGGCATAAGACACCAAGCCTTAGCCCACGGGTAATATACTTGGCACTTGTTTTTGATAAAACAATGGAAAAAATGCCATGTTTACTTATCAGAATATTTAGGGTTAGGAAACCCTAAACAAGGCAAAGAAAGAAAAAAAAACATTTTTTTCATTTTACCTGTCTCTCTCTACATCGCCATTATAGAGGAAACCCTAGGCTGAGCTGGGAGATTATGCTTGGATGCCATTCATGAAGACTTTGATGAAGGATTTGAACTTGGTAAGTTTGTTTGATGAAACAAAACTTGTGGTTTCTGATATTTGAAAGCTTTTGGAGGCTTAATTTGGCGTGGCTCTTAAGCATTTCCTAATATTCTGCATTGCTTTGTTCATTTACTGCTTTGCATTGTCTATGTGTTCTCCTTCAAACCGCCATGTAAGAAACTCGAGCTTTAGTTGGAGAGCTCCATTAGAGCTGGGCGCGACCCTTGTGCTCTTCTACAACAGGGAAAGGTAAGGCTTTTCTATTGTTTGCTTTTCCCAGGTGTTAGCTACGCCATATTTGTTTATTATTGATGCATTTCACTTAGAAAAAGTGATTATCCATTGCTTTTTAGATCTCTAGGTCAAACAAGAACTGTGATTACTGTTTAAAGTAGCCAAAATTTGCAGACCACTACCCAAGTCGCGCCATGCCTTGTTCCAATAATGATTTTTGAAGAAATCCGCATTGTATATGTTTATATTCTTGATTCTTTATGCTCAAATCTTGATCTTCCATGAAGAAAAATGAAAATATCTTTCATCATTCTTCTAAAAATGGAAATGAAACTCCATGCTGGCTGCCATTGATGAGTTTTAGGCATTTTTTCCTTTTTTCTTTTAAAACCCCAAAATGGGTAAATTAGAAAATGGCCAAAAAACTGCATTTTATCAAAACCCATATGGGTATTTAGAAAGCCATTGACATTTTCTGCATTCTACGTAAAGATTCATATCTGGGTACTTTAAAATTTCTTGAAAGAATCTTCTCACTCAGTATTTGACAAAAAACCCAATGTGGGTACCATGAAAAATAATAAAAACTAAGTAAATATGGCCCTCTGCATTTTGGCTTTTCCCTTCATTTTTACGGAGAATGAGTATAAATAAACTCTATTTTACTTACTTTCCAGCTTACTTCCTTACCTTGCATTTCACTTAGAAAGCTCAATTGCTTAACTCTGCAAAACTGAAATGAACCCCAGGTCGTGGATACACATTAGCATAACATTTGTATTTTACAGAAAATACATGGCTTGACTCTCTCATTTTTCTACTAACTGTCTATACTTTTGTGATTGTGCACTTTCTCCAAACCAACCTTTGAGGCAATAAATGAAAAGATAACCTTGTTGTAAAAAAAAATTATGGCTGCATTCCATTTCTGAGTCATTTGACTTCTGAACATATTCTGCAAATAACATAATGTTGTCCCTCTTTTGTTGTAATGTATCATGATAAAAAGAAAAAATATCATTATGTTAGTTGCAGCATATGCAAGCAATATGTTCAGATTTTCTGCTCTTTCAATATTAGTACGAAGAAACCGATCTCATGTTTAAACTTACTGCATAAAGCCTAAATGAGCTGGGCTCTACCCTTGTGGGAGCCGCATTTTACTCCCCTCATTCTGAAACTGATGAACAACACATTGCATTTCCTATTTCTGCACATGACACAAACTAGTTAATAAAAATAAAGCATTGTTTGGATTTCTAATGTGAATGCGTGTGCGGGTGTAAGGATGATAGGTCAGTTATTGCTTAGATATTTTGGATCTAACTTCGCTTTTGTTGTGTTTTTTAGGATCTGCAGTTGGAGGATGGAAAGCGGGAGCAACAAGGTAGCACCAACACGGAAGCTACAACAACACCGCCAGTCGTTTAGGCAATGACTGGATCCTATGACTCTTATGCCTTGTTTTTCTTATTCAAACATGTATTCATGTTATAAATTCTAGCAATTCTTTATTTTCCTTAGCTAGTTTCACGGCTTGTGTGAAGCAATCTGAATACTTTATGAATAAAGGATACATTTTTCAGGAAAAAATACTTGATAGTGTATCAGTTTGGTTTCTCTTTTCTTCATAAAAATGCAATACTTATTCATGAATGGAAATCAAAGTAATTTTTTCACTATGGCATAAAATGCATGATCAAATTTTAAAATGAACACAATTTAGCAAAAGTGCTCTTCCTGATTTGAGCCTGTAGGTGAAAATCATGTAACAGGAAGAAACCAAAGTTGTTCCTACTTCCTTTCTGAAAGAAGAAGTTGTTGATAGCAAGCTACTAGGAGACGAGAAGGTATCCGAACATAGAACTGATTCTGAAGGAGTCTTTTTAAGTGACTATGTAGATACTAACCCCTTCGGCAATTACCATGCTATCCGGTTGGGAACCTATGTCATATATGAAAAAGATCAAGAGTTTTCGAGGATAGAAAAAGACTCCATGGCTGAACAAGCCTTAGAGCTATGGATGCTACACTTTGATGGAGCAAGATGCAAAGTTGGCACTGGTGCTGGGATATGCCTAACATCTCCAAACAATGAGAAAATTCTCAGATCTTTCTACTTCTAGATTTCTTGCTCGAACAATGAGGCCGAATATGAGGGTCTTGTGTAAGGACTAAGCCTCACAGAGCGTATGGGTATCAAACAAATAATGATGTTCAGAGATTCAAAACTTATAATCAATCAAGTTAGAAACATCTCTGCTGTAAAAAATGTTCACATGCAATCTTATAGACATAGAGTATGGGACCTCTTTGAAGGTTTTGAAGCTTTTAACATCCGCTCGAAGCTAAGGGACAAAAAATCAACTGCGGATCACATGGCAATGATAGGAGCTCAATTCAAGCCTATTTTTGACTTAGTGGAGAATGTATAATCCATGCGAGCACTGATAAATTTGACTCCAAATTTTGATGAAATTTCGTCAGAATTTTGACAAAATTTTGTTAGAATTATTTCGTCGATTTTCCAACAAACTTTGAAACGTCAAAATTCCAACCCAACTGACAATGCTGGGTCAAAATTTCAACGTTTTAAAGTTTGTCGGAAAATCGATGAAATAATTCTGATACAAGTGGTCGAAATTTCAACAAACTTTCGTTGGAATTTGGAGTCAAATTTATCAATGGAGTAATCGCTCGACCATCCATTCTAGATAATGATCAAAGCTGGAAAGTTTTCAAAAGTCATGAACACATTGCCTCGTTCATTCAACAGTCGAGAGAGTTCACTGATCAACTTCAACCGAAGATTGAGGAAGCATATGAAGGGTAGATCATTCAATTAAGATCAAACAAAATTTTGAAAGGGCTGGTCACGCTCAAAAATTTGTTCAACTGTGATGATGCGAGGAACAGTATGAGGAAGTTTGTGGAAAACCAAGAAAACTATGTCGACCTTGAGGTCGGAGGTGGAAGAAAAACCAAAGATCAAGAAAGAAGTCCCACAATGTGAAAAAGATAATCTTATACACTTCTGTGAAACATATGAAGGGGTAGTGGCCTGGTCTTATGATGACCTCAGGGGTTACAATCTTGGCATTATCCAGCACACCATTGAGCTCATAGAAGGTGCTAAACCTATCTGACAAAAACAAAGACCTTACAATCCAAAGATTGAAGCCTTGATGGCATAAGAGCTAGGGAAGTTGATCCAATCAAGGATCGTATTTCTAATCAAACACAGTACATGGGTATCTAACCTCATTCCAGTCCAGAAAAAGAACATAGACATTCATCTCTGCATTGACTTCCGCAACCTAAACATGGCATCGCTAAAGGATCATTACCCACTGCCTTCCATGGAATCTATTTTGTAGACCATGGGAGGTTCATAAATTTTTTCTCTACTAGATGGCTTTTTGGGCTACAATCAGGTCTGGGTCAAAGAAGAAGATCAATATAAAACCACATTCACTACCAAGTGAGGAATATTCGCATACGCCAAAATTCCTTTTGGCCTATCAAATGTGGGAGTCACCTTCCAGCGAGCTATGGATATTGCCTTCAATGAACTAATCAATAAAATAATCCTCATCTATTTGGATGATCTGACTGTGTTTTCCAAGTCAAAATATGACCATTTCGATCATCTAGAATTAGTTTTCAAAAAGTTCCAAGAGTTTGGGGTATCCCTTAACCCAAAAAAATGTGTTTTTGGTGTACGGCAAGCCAAGTTACTAGGACATGTAGTATCCAAAGATGGAGTTTCTATTGACCCTGAAAGGGTAAAGACGATTAGGGAACTTCCCCTTCCAGTAAGAAAAAGGGAGTTTAGTCCTTTTTGGGAAAGGTAAACTTTGTAAGTAAATTCATTTCTTATTTTGTAGGGATAATTCAACCCATCACCTTGATGTTAAAAAAAGACCAACTATTCAAATAGATGAAGGAAGCGAAAGAAGCCTTTGAGAAGGTAAAGGATGCTATTTCTTCAGCTCCTGTGTTGGTAAATCTAGACTTGTCCAAAGACTTCATGATGTATGTTTTTATTAGCAAGACAAGCATTGCCACTATCCTGACTCAGAAGGACAACGAAGGAAATGAAGAACAACCAATAGAATTTCACTCCTGGACCTTGAAGGAATATGAAGTGAACTATAATTTTGTTGAAAGATAAGCGTTCACAATTGTAAAAGGGATAAAAAAATTTCAACATCTAATATCTTGCAACAAGGTGATTGTTTATGTCGCACACTCCAGTGTGCGCGAATATATTATGGAGGGAGAAATCACTAAAAAAAGGGCCAACTGGATCACTAAGATCCTATAATATGACATTGAAGTCAAGGCTACAAAGACTGTCAAAGGGAGAGGGTTGTGTGAATATTTAGTGCACAATGAAGAGATAGAAACAAAAGCAAAGCAAGCGGAGCTGGTTCTGATGAATGAATCCAAACCTGAGGGATGTTGGCTGATGGATAGAGCAAGGTTTATGCACACTATAAATATCCACTAAATCTTGCTTCTCAAAGAAGAAGGTTCTACCGATTACAAAATAGTGGATATGCGCTCATTGAAGGGGTTCTCTTCAGGAGAACTTTCAACAATGTCCTATTACGATGTGTCACTATCAAGAAAGCAAAGAAAATCCTAGACGCATTCCATAGCAGCCCCTAAGGTAGACACTTCTCTGCAAAAACCACCTCCATTAAAATCTTATACGTTGGGTACTTCTGGAGTACACTATTAAATGAATCCTATAAAATTATAAAATCCTGCAAGGAACGCCAATTCTACGCGAGGAGGAGAAACAAATCCACCATGCCTCTCAATCTAATAGTATCAGATGAACCATTCATGCAATGGGGGCTAGATTTTATAGGAATGATCAATCCGGTCTCTAGCACTGGCCATAAGTGAATTCTTACGGAAATAGACTACTTCACAAGGTGGACCGAAGCCATACCCCTGAAGAACGCAATAGAAGCATAAATTGTAGATTTTCTCGAGGGGCTAGTAACAAGGTTTGGCCCACCAAAGAACATCATCTCAGATAATTCCAAAGCATTCCTAGGCTCTAAGGTATGCCAGTTCATGCTTATGCATGGCATATTCTTGAAGACATCATCAAACTATTACCCACAGGGTAACAACCTGGCCGATTTGACTAATGAAAATTTAGTCTGACTCATTAAAAGGATGGGGTCCGATCATGAAAAGGAATGGCATAAGAATCTCTAGAAAACATTATGGGTAGACCGCATAACTGCTACGCAAGCACTGCAGATTTCACCATATGAGCTAGTGTACGGGAAAGAAGCATTTTTGCCTATCTCAATAGAGATACCTGCACTATAGTTACTCAATTCTCTGGAGATTGAAGAAAATTGAGCTATAGAAGTTTGGTTGGCCGAATTATTAGAAGTGCAAGAGAAAAGGGAAAAGGCCCTAATAGCCATGACTAACCGCCAACAGGTGGTTAAGAGATGGTTTGACAAAAAGGCTTCAGACCAAGGGCTCAAATATGGGGACTTGGTATTAAAGTATAATGAAAGAGCTGCAAATCCTGGCCAGCATGGAAAATTTGACAAGCCATGGGAAGGCCCTTTCAAAATAATTTAGTGCAAGAAAAACAACACATTCGAATTAGAAAATATGGAACAAGAGCCACTAGGAATTCCGGTTAACGAGATTCACTTAAAATTGTTCAATTAAGCTGCAAATTCTTCAAGCAGTTGTAAATTTATAAAAAGTAATTAAGTTTTCCTTTTTGTGTTTTGTTGGCCGGTTCTTTCATCAAATTTCCACAGTTGCGAGAGTAGGAACTTTTCATAAGACCCATCATGGCAAAAACATGAAAGGCTATGCTCATGTTGCAAGAAATTAAATTCAGAAGGAAGGGATTCAACCATATTATAGAAAGCTCAAGAATGAAGACAAGAAATTTAACATAAGCAAGTATATCTGCTATATATATATACTGTGATAAAACGTTATCAAAATGGCTTTGTGACCATGTTTTTTTCAAAAGTATAACCATATACATGGTTTCATTACACACATACATATGCGAGCCTTTTTTCAGGCATGTATATACAAAAGGGAAAAAACGTGTCCAGCCTCATATCTCTGGAATGTAGGAATTGTCTTCATTAATAGGAACATTCTCAAGAGCAGCAAGAGGATTGTCGGAAACCAGAGGATTGTTGGAGACCACAAGGCCTGTAGTTGAAGGAATGTCAATACCCATAACAAGCAACGAGGGAAACATGAGGTTCCTGAAGTCAGTGTAGCAAGCCACGTCGTAAAACAACAGTACATTATGGCAGTGCAAGAGAAAGTGGCATGCGTAGGTGGCCCTATCATGATGCCCTATGAGTGAGAGAAGTCGAAACCCACTAAGAAAAGGCACCCATGGTACCACTACATCTTCTTCAATGTGCGTCCTCAGGTCACTCACAACAAGAAGGCCTAGGCCATATACCGCATTGCCCACTGCATTGCCGAGTCCTTTGAGGTACTTCTTCAGGAAAAAGTTTAGTGTCAAACAAAGAATCATGGCTTTTGGGGCTTGAATATCAAGTAGTGAAGCAATGAAACATGAGAAAATATCATTATTAACTTGATATTTATCTTCATATTCAATGCAGTCTCTTCCCAGGACCCATTTGATGGCTATGATAGCCAGCGAATGCTTGTTCAGTGTCATGCGTTTCAGGCATCTACTTGAAATCTCCCCCAAAAAAGCTATTTGAGCCTTGTTACACACTAACCTTATTGGAGTATTCATTATGACAATCTCTGCTCAAAACACCTAGGTCTAACACTAGGCAAGTTTTAAACCTATCTATCCAGCCAATACTACTTCTGCTAAATCACTAAGTGTGGTTTCACTACATATTAGGGTTTATTTATAGAAATATCTGAGGTAGTTTGCATATTAAGTAGGATGGTAATTGAGTGCTAACTCGAAAACCCCACCAAAAGGGCAACTCGATTTTCTAACCCATTTGCATCCATAGGTACGAATTACTACATGCAAAATTAAGGAGTGATAATCAATTAACACAAATTGGTGGCAGCCCCAGATGATGACTCATACGGAAAAAGGCTAGGTGGCATGACACAAGCGATTTTAAGCTCCAAGGATGAACGCAAATATTTTTAAAGTACTCATTGCGATTTTAGCTTGATCATGCTTTATGAGATATTAATTTCTAAGGCATATGGGGAGACGACAAGAAAGATGGTGGCTCAAGTTCCCATGAAAATCGCACTGAAAAGACACTATCACCAATGCAAATATGAATTCCCATCTTTTCAAAAAGGGCAAGTAGCTTATTTTGGATGAGTAAAGGATTTGGTAGTACATGTCAAATTAAATACAAAAGGAAACCATTGTCTACCTAGATAAATGCAAGAAAGCAAAGAAAAAACCAAGTATCGCATGCAAAAGGTAGGACAAAGCATAAAAACTTCACAAGTACGCAAAGGCACTTAGGAATAATATAAGCAACTCATCCAACAGGAGAAGCCAACCTGGACAATTATGGAGAATCCACTGCCCTGGTGTAAATTGAACCTGAAACGAAAGGCTATCTAGTTTTATTCAAAGCCTTGCATTGTGTTTTAGATTCCATTTATACCACTTTAGTGGGCTTTCTAGATAGAAGTTCTGCAAAGGATGGCGGCTGATCAAAGTTCTCATGTAGAGAAGAAAGGGGGGAAATCCTAGAGTTTATTCAATGTCATGTGCATGGCACCAACTACCTACATCTTCGAAGACATCTCTTATGCTTCACATAGAATCCTAGAAAAGCCAACCAGGGAAAATACTCGAGTTGTAGAGAAGAAGAGCCCTCACAAAGATAAGGGATGAATTAAAGAAGGGTGGGAAAATATTCATGACCCCATTCTGGAAAAGAATCCTAAGTCACTTAGGGAGGCGGCCTGTGAAAGGATGAAAAGGAGTAGTGACCCAGATTCCTTGGTGCAAAAATGTTGGTATAGTGGGCTCCCTCAATATATGGTTTCATTCATGCATTACTGCCCTGAATTAGTGGACGAGGCCATCAAATACTTCAACCCAAATACCAACACCATTGAAGGCTGCAAGGTGACTATGAACATCTACAAGGAAGCTATTTGGAATATGCTCTGCATCCCAGAGCGAAACTCCAAAGTGCAAAAAATGGAGCCTCTCACTCCAGCAAAAGGAGAGTCCTATTGGAGGAGTAGAGATCTCACAATGATATTTTACGGCATAGAGACTCAAAGACCCAAAGAGACTCATAATAGGCCAATGCGGATCCCAGTGGGGCATAAGAGCTTTCATGATGATATGAAAGATGCATTCTCAATGATGGTGTTCGTTTGTGGATTGGACTCCGACAAGGAGGTCTAGGATTTTTAGCTAGGTTTGGGCTTTCAATTACGAAGGCAACATTCTTTCTTCTGGTATGATTTTTCTGAGTTTCTCGCACAAGAGATGCTTAGCCAAATTGTAGAGTACAAGCTTCAATGGAGGTTCAGGTTCCCATCCTTCCTTGCACATATGTTTTTGCATTAGAATGCTGACTTCTTCCAGAGGCGTTTTGAGCTCTCTATTTTTGATAAAAACTAGAAGAGGAAGTTGGCTTCCACATGGACTCCACTTCTCTCTACAACATTTGATTATTGCACTTTTTTGGATTATTTCTTATGTCTGATTTTGTAGGATTTGAGAAAAGACAGTGTTGTCTTCTGGTTCAACTCAAACCAAATTGAGTTAATGCAGAACTTCATTCCAAGATGCAATGGTTTTTGGGCGGAGACTTCACTTTTTTCTGTTTGTGTGGTTTCACCGAGGAGCCCTTCCAGCTTTCGGCAAGTCATACAGACTGGGTATTGGCACTGGAGGTTTTCCACTAGGTTTCAATTATTGGCATGACCTTTTGCAGTGGGAAGTCAAAGAAAAAGGGATTTTTCTAACTACCGTTGAGCTTCAAGACTATGGTCATGGATAAAAGGAAGGCTCATGACATACTAGAGGAAAATTTGGCTCATCTAGGGTTGGTATGGATCTGTGACAAATGAAATTAAAACCCCAACGATGACCTTCCAAACAAATATATCAAAGTAACACACTCCCCCCGACCTTACTAGGAGGAGCATCAGAACCCAGTATCAGATGTAGATGAGTTTATCATTGACCTAGCTTATATCCCTATAGAAGATGGCTGTCCTCTCTGGCTAAAATTCTACTACCAGACTGGGCAGTATGACAGCTCAAGAAAGATGGGGGCTACTTTCTGAAATAATCTGTTGAATAACTATGGCTGGAGGGAGGAGAAGGTAAATGATTTCTAGATAAACCGCTAAGAGACTAGGAAAACTAAGGCTCCCTATAACAACTTGGAGATGGATGAAAATTCAACAAGCTATGGAACAACAAGCATCCAAACTTTGATGAAAGCAGTAAAAAGGATTCTAGTTCAGAGGAAGCTGAATCGCAGTCAGACGAGGAAGTAGAGCCAGAAATAGAACAACAAGACACCTCGACACAACAAGAGGGGAAAGTTGTAAAGATACCCAAAAAAGTTTCTTCTAATGTTCGGGTCAACATATCAGGTGCAAGGTCTTCACTGACGCACACCTAGACTGCAAGTACACCCCATGCAACCCAACCACAACAATCTAAAACTGTAGCAGTTGGTAACTCACCACTAGCAAAGCGGCCATGAACCGTGGCACTTTCTGGAGAGTGTTCATAGGACCCAAATGCAAACAAAGAACCAACAACGGACCAGGGATCGCAGTCATCCATACCACAGGTATCTTTTGCTCCCTCTTCTCTATTTTCCTAGACCGTGGTCGCTCCTATTGTATCAACAACACCTCTTGTTTCATGTTTCAACCAATGCATTTCGACTTCCGCCCAAAGGTTCGTGGGGGGTTTCACACAATTCTCTCTTACAACCCCATTTTACCTTACTCCTCCACAAAGCCTCACACCATTCACCTTGGCCCATTCCATGACCCTGAGTGTTACACACTTTTCCCCTGCTACCTCCATTGATACATCTTCTACCTTGGAAATATCGGAACCAATCTGCTCTTCCCAGCAAATGGAGATTTCCGTAACTTCACTTCCTTCAAGTCTTGGTCCATATTTTAGTTATTGGAGTATTCCTCCTTTCTTGCCTCAGATGGTCAGTGTTCCAAAGAAGAAGTCTCCTGGGATTGATGTCTTTTCATTCCCTTTCACCCTTCCTCTCGGTGCACCTTTTGCAGGTGGACTCATCAGATCACCCACGAAATTCTTGTCAAAAAGTGACAAAACTAAACAAGCACGAGCAATCTGGGCCAAAAAGAAGAGAGCTAAAGATGCCAAGAGACCAAAAGAACCAAAATTACAAACCATTTTCCATGAGGCCCAATAGTCACTGCACTTTGCGACTATGTTCCCGACTATCAGCAAACTGCAAGAAGAAATGTAGCCGGATGACTACAACATGTATGCCATGGGGCTCGACTTAAGCATAGCCCAACCACGAGAAAAAGTGGATCTCATGGAGGAAACACAACGGGTAGTAACCACCGACTTTCTTAAGTTCGGTCGCCAACTCAAGAAAAGGGAAGAAGAGCTAAAAAACCTGAAGGACAGAATCGATGTCTTTCTCTCCAAGGAAAAGGCTATGGAGATTGATTTTAAATGCTTGTCACAATAGAGGGAAATAGAAGAAGTGAAGCTCCAGGTTGAACTTGCAAAGCTTTGGTCTCTCGATCCTATCTGATCACTAAGATGCAATGGAAAAACCTTGAATATCAAGACCAATTGACAAAAATAGATTAGAAGATGCAACAAAAGGATGCATATTTTCAGATCCGTTGTGTTCAATTGGAGAATGAAATTGTGGAACTTAGGTCTATAGTGGAGCAAGAGGCGAAAAACAAGGAGCGATCTGAAGCTAGCTGGCTCACAGAATCATGGATTTAGCAGGGGTAACTAACCACAACAAACCAAAGGGTTGCAAAGCTCACACATGATATAGAACAAAGGAATGAGGAAATTTCCCTACTAAAAGACTCAGCCTTACCCTCGGCTGATCAAACAGACCTTCTTTAGATAGCCCAACAGTTGCATATTTTATATTGGGAAAGAGTGAAGGCCTTGTGCCCAACTCTATAGCCGACACTCTGATTTGTGGCAAAGGCAACAAATTTATACAAAGAGGTCCGTAGGGTGATCGAGAAAATTCCTCAGTATACTACGGAAAGAGTTCTAGAGGATGAGAGATTATGAAACAAGTTATATCAGGTTCTAGATGAAGTCTTAGAAAATGCAAGAATTGAAGACCGAAGAGCCGCTACTAAAGCAGCTAATAGAGCCATCCATTTCCACGCAATCCTCCTTCATGCCAGCAAATGTGTTGCTAGGTTGGATCAGATCATGAATGATGTATGAACCAGGTTCTCCCATCTAACTCAGATGGGCTTAACTTCTCCATTCCTAAAGGATGAATCAATGGCCATAATAGAGCATATGGTAGCAAAGATCAAGGAAAAGCAGTGGGATGTGGCTACTTTGCAAAATTTCAGCCAACCCCCTATTGTAGAGGACTTTGAGAACATCACTCAACCAATCGCACAACTTCTTTTTCAACTCGAATCGTGTGTTGATATATCATCGGTGCTTCCATACAAAGAATTGATCCAGCTATATGGAGTGCAATAAATTTTGCATGACATGATGTCCCCATCTGAAGATGAATGGTTGCCTCTATGTACCGCTCTCTCTAGCTCTAACCACACTGCCCAATGGATAGGTCTCTGGTCTACTGGCCAGAAGTTTTGGGTTCCTCGTTTCATAGGCAAAACGCCCCTAATAAGTCACCAAAATTTATGGACATGAAATTCCCAAGCTCCCTTCAGGTGAGTTTATTTTTGCTAAGTATCGACCGCACCCTCTAAAGATAAAATGATATCAGACCCTTTGCCCAAAATATTTTGCGAATTTCGCCACTTGTCAACAAAGTGCTCTTCGCAAGGTTTCCTTTGATCACTGTCCAAAAAATTGTGCCATACTACCATGCGTCAACCATTCGCAATATTTTGTGCCTCTTTGCATCACTCTCATTTTGGGCCCTGACCACACGCCACATAACATTAGTCCGTGCATAAATCTGGGTGACCCCACCTTTGGCGCAGTATGTTGAAGGCCTCCACATGTCTTCACAACACAATTTCATCATCACTCAAGGGAAGGGATGAATGAAAACCTCGACCGCTTACCATATGACCTTCAAAAGGTTTCATCGCAAGGGAAATCCAAGCTAGCAATGACCCGTCTCCAGCTGCCATGTTCTGTAAATTGCTACCATGTGTGATTTGCACGTGTCAATACTCTATTTTTGTTGGGACCACTGCCATCATTCGTAGGGGATGCATCTGGCCCTTGCGCATCCTCATTCATGGCCCAAATATTTTCAATTTTAATGGCAAGGGAAAAATCATTGCTAATTCATCATTACTCAAGATGGGGGAATCTTTCCTATTACTTGCTCATCAAGCTGGGTTTTCGCTATAAATACTACTTCTTCTTTTGAAGCAAAGGTTCCAATTTTTAAGTTTAGTATTGATAGAAGTATTGATAGAAGAACCAAGCCTTTGATTGCTTTATTAGATTACTGTAAAGAACTCACAGACTGTTCCATTTTTCAGCCTTTCTATTTTCTTTGATATTTGATAAGCTTTTTACTATGCCATTATTGTACTGAATGCTTCACTCATAGACTTCTATAAATCAATACAAATTTTTTTGGTTTAGATCATGTCTGTGACTCTTCTTTCTAGTAAATATGTATTAAATTTATTTTATTTCATCTAAGTGAATTGCTCAGGCTTCTATCTTTGTTTTGTCATTTTGGAACACAATAGACTACCAACGGGCCCTTAAATTGTATCCCCAAGATAGATTTACCGTGCCTTACATTTAAATCTAAGCGCATCGCCTTAGTTAAATCCTTTTATTTTATATCTGCTTCCCTTTCCCATTCAAAACCCCAGTTATAGAAGAAGTCAACTTCTTTAAAAACCCAGAGGTTACTCAATTTGGTGCAATAGGTCCCCCCTAAAACTGAGTTTCCCACATAGGGTTGTTACCTTGTCAAATTTTGGCATCAACAGATACCAATATAGGAACATTGGATCCTTACGTTCTTGGCCAAAAAAAGCATGATCTTCTTAGAGAATATTTTCTTCTACCAATGGCATCAAACATGAAAGTTCAACATCTTCAAGTAATGAGTTTTTTTATTTGCTTTCTGAATATGTATCTACATAACCAAATTTAAAAATTGTATCTTCTTAATGAGTTATTTTATTTTATTTTTGAATATGTATCCACATAGCCAAATTTAAAAATTGAACTAGTTAAAACTTAAGTTGCAAATGTAACAGTTGATGAAGAAAGTACTCGCATTGATGCTAAGAAAAATTTGAGATGTCCTCCCATATTCATGGATTTCCTAATTATGAAAAAAAAACTATCCATCCTTTCTAGTAGGTAGGAAAGATTTAAATATTTAAATGAGGTTATCAATGAAGATAAGAACATTGATGATACACATACATGAGTTACCTATGAATTTTAATTTTACTGCAAAGAACATTAACATCTTTGGAAAAAATTAAGAATCCTTAAGGGTGGGTTGGATAAACAATCTACAAAGGATGCCAAATAAATTGCATATGATTGTGACTATGAATTAAATGATTATGATGATGAAATAATTGACCAATATTTTGATGGGAAATAGTCATGTCAAAGGATCCATCGTAATGCAAAGGTCTAGAAGGTATATAGATTATAAAATTGCTAGGTTACATAGAAAAAAGCTCTGGAGATGGAGATATCACTTGGAGATCCAAAAAAAGTAACCTAAGAGATGCTCTAGTTGGTTACAAGTATATATATAGTCAACACATGTAAGGTGTTTGAAATAATACCATGACAGCCATCATATCATCAAATTTGCATAAAGACTCATCTTTTATTAATGTTTGTAAAATATATTTTTTTAATGAGTTGAAAATAAACGCTCATTAAAAAGGACTTTGTTATATTTTAAAACATTTCATAAAGTCTTAAAAGGTGATATTTATGAATCAATTACAAGTAAGTTATGGGTGGAAAAACTATAAATGTGGTGTTTTTAATGTAAAAGGGGGTTCCATTTATTTTGGGTTCCAATTTTCTTTTAGTTCTTTATATGTCTTGAGAAAAACTTTTTGAAGTTGTGTAACTTCAATAAAATAATAGAGGCAACATTTTATTCATATATTTTGGGTGTTTCCCCTATTATCTTATTTTTTATATGTTAGATTGGTAATCCCTTTTTGTCATTGTATGAGATTTTTATCATTTATTGGAACATTTACAAGTTGTACAACATATGCAAATAAATGCAGTCATAATCTTGGTATCTTGGTATTAGTGTATTGATATAGCCTATCTCATAGAGTGTGATTTACATGTCATTTACCACTATTATTATTATCATTTATCATTTATTGGAACATTTATAGGTTGTGCAACATATGCAAATAAATGCAGTCATAATCTTGGTATCTTGGTCTCAGTATATTAATATAGCCTATCTCATAGAGTGTGTATTTTGCATGTCATTTACCACTATTATTATAGTAGCATGCTTATTATTATTTTCTTTCATCATATAAATATGGGAATGTGTATTCTAGTTTTATGATGAATCTTCTTTATGTTTATGCTAGTTTGTGAAATCTCAATAGGTATTCATGTGTCTACAAGTTGGGTTTTTGTAAGTCATTTTCATTCAAATTTTCCCTTTTTACCTTTGGTATGCTTGTTAAAATACCACAAAACCCATAAATTGTATCATACAAGGGAGTTTCCCCTCTTAAACATAGAGGGAGATTGTCATTCTATAGTGATCTCTCCAAATTTTGATACAATTATCAATGATCTTTGAGAAAATAGAGTCATTCTTGGAGATGTAATTGTAGTGACAAATCTATTCACAAATAATACTTTAATACATGTAATGAGCATAATGTTGATGATTCCTTAGACAACACATTAGACGCATGTTATGATTTGAAGGTGTATTTTCCTTTTAATAACCATTATGTTATGCATGGCGTGTCTTATTATTCTCCTTCTACATATATGACATTATCTACATTGTCTAACAAAAAATATTTTAAAGTGTATTTGAATAAATTATGTGGTGATATACCCCTTATGATATCTTATTTTCCTTATCCTTTAAATGATTTCATATTTCATTTATTGAACATGAGAATCTAAGTATATTTACATTTAACTCTACCTCTTATTTTAATTTCCATTTTTACACACTCTAATCCACTTCATATCCTACAAATGAACCTTTAAAACCTATTTCTCATAGGCTTTCATCTTTTCTCCTCATTATAAAGATACACCACCTCCCTCCACTTTACATCCTACACTTGCTTTCTCACAAGAGCCATTGGTCTCTACTCAATATGGGCTACCTCCTTCTTCCACCTCTCCTTACACATATGACATGTTGGCAAGATAGAGTTGACCAGAAATAAAGGACAAGGTTAAAATTATTGCAAGACATATGTAGCACCTATAGATGACCTGCAATGAGACTTAAAGGACATAAATAATATATATGATGTAATGAGATATAGGTATAGGAGATAAGAAATCATAAGTGAGGAATATATGTGATATTAAGAGATAATATATGAAAAATATGTTATAATAATGTAAATATATTGGACGCTTATATAATTAATATATGAGAAAGTGTACTAGTTGACATATCCGTGTGATAAGTGTATCTATGTTTGTATTTTAATTTATTTTCATAAAATTATATAGCACTTCATTAAAATTTACTATAATTCTAATCTTCCACTTACCCCTTTACACTAGGGTATAAATTACACTTTGAAGTGCATAAGTACAAGTCTTTAGTTTTCACCTCCACTTCTAGCAACATTTTGGTTCCATTAACGAGACCTTGGTAAGAGATAAAGAAAAAGTGAGACATAAAAATTAAAGCAATGCAACAAGAGAATAAATATTGATAAGGGGTTTTAGTCATAAAGGAATCATTTTGATTATTTGAGGAAAAAAATATTAGGTCTTGTCTTATGAGAGGGATTAGGCACCTAGAGTATGATGAATGGAAAGGAGGAAACATAAAATTGATGTTGACGAGATGTGAATATTAAGGTAGGTCTTGTTTAATCCATTAGGGATTAATGAAAAGGATCAATTAAATTCCAAATCAAAAGAAATAATGGCTAAGATAGATAACAATAAATTGAGATAGAGTGTAGAAGAGATTGGAATACCTATAGAAATGAATGCCAAAGAAAATACATTGAAGCAAGTATAGGAAAATAAAGAAAGATAACAAAAAATAATTAAGGAGGTAAGGAGGGTTGTTACTAAAAATGTTGAGGATCTTATGAATGTATAATATTTAGAATGAACTTGGAGGGATACAATTGAAATTCTTAAGGATAAGGAAAGTTGTGAGAACTCCACACCACTAGAATAGTTGACTATGTATGAGTGCACTAGGAGGGATACTACTAGAAATGAAAACCTTAAAAATATAGGAATTATTGAGATGTTGTGAACAATGAGATAGTTAATAATTATGTTGCTCAATAATAAATATACATTACATAAATAATAATGAATACTAACTGGATTATTAAAATAGATAGAGGAGTAAATTATATTTAGAGAGTTACTAGAAGAAGGGGTTAGGATATATAATATTTAGCTAGAGACTAGAAGTAGGGATACTTTATCTTTTATTTTATTTTTTGACTTGTACACCACATTTGGTATATAATTTGTTACTTAGAATTTATAATTAATGATCGACTTGAGGGTTTGTTAAGGCCTATGTAGACGTAGTAAATTTGGCAAAAATAATTGAGGCCAATCCAAGAGGAGGTAAAATAAAGAAAATAGTAAAATGTAAAAGATGAAATGGATTTGGAAAAAATAAAAAACCAATCAGGAAATTTTATCAAAAAGGGAGAACCAAGATGAAGATAATTAACCCTATTAAAGGGATATGGATAAATTTAGGGGGTTAGAAAAAGGATCCTTTTAAAGATAGTCTAAATAGAGAAACCCACATAATATTAATGTAGTTCAAAATGTAGCACCACAAGAGTCAAATGAGAAGCCCTCTACTAGTTATAAAAATGAATATGATGATAATAGGCACTACAATATTATTTTAGAGGAGGATATGGTAGAATAATTTAAGATGAAAGGAGAGAAAATATCACATGCTACAAATGTGGTAAAATATTTTGTTATGTAATTGACCATGGGGAGGAGAAGAAGAAAGCTTATGGATTTTTTTGATGATTCTAAACATGTTTTGTATGGTTTCCCAAGGGTCACACAATATTATAAGAATATTAAATTAACCATAAGTATTAAAGAGCCACCTAGACCCAATATGCTAAAAGGGGCTAATAATATCCTTAAAATACCTAACAACAAATATCTAAGCACCCGAGTGTTAAATAATAGATCCAATTGATGAAGAGATTAAAGAATAAAACAACCTAGCAAAAGAATAATTTAAAAGAGACGACTTGAAGGAGAAGGTATTATTAAGGAGAAAAAAATTGATAGAGGATTGAACAAGGAAAAGGTGGTGATAATAATAATAGGTGGTAAATATATCACAAAAGGAGGACTAGCAGTAGATGAATCAAATGAAGAATGTGTGGAAGGGTTCCCCACTAAGAGAGGTCATGATTTAATAATAGAGAAATCTAAAAGACAATAAAACAAGAAAAAGAGAAAGAATATTTTGAAATGGCTTATTTTTATAATAGGAAGAATTAGTATTAAAGGAATTGGTCAATGTTTTTAGGAAGAAATATATTGAACAAAATTAATAAATTTAATAAGTACTACAATCAACATAGGAAATAAAATGCAACACAACAAATAAGGAGTACAATTAAAACCTAGAAAATATCATAAAAGCATCCTATTTTGGTAGATGTAAAGGTTTATGGGAGACAGATGGGTAAATTCTTGGTAGACTTGAGTGTTGATTTAGGAATAATGCTCATTCAAGTTTGGGAAGATTTAGGGAAACCATTATTGCATGAAACTCAATACAATATCACATTGACAAATGGATCACCTATAGATATAATAAGGAGTTGTAGAAGTATAGAGGTAGACCTATTAGGAATAAAAAATGGTCATAGAATTTTAAGTAATAAAAATGAAGGAACCTTATAATATGTTAGTATATGGTTGAACGTGGATTTTTTTATAAACTATGATGGACTACTTGACTCTAGAGAAGAATTCATCTTGCATAGAGAAGATAGGGTAGTTCATATACCTGTATATACTTACATGAGTGGCCCATACATAGAAGTGGTGCAAGAGGAAGATGTGAAAATGAGGAATATTCTAAAGGCTTATGATCCTTACAAAGAATCACCAAGATTGAGGCTAATGGAAATCCTAACTTCAAAGGAGAAATTTAATTAGAAAATAACCACTATAGCATTGATGTCAATGATGAAATAGAATCTCAACTTCTCAAAGAGCTGCATATTTGGGATAGAATGTTCTTAGGGGTCAAAAAAGTTAATAAAATTTTAAAAATATATAAAATAAATAATACTAATACCAAATAAGGAATAACCATGTTTTAACTTATAGAAAAAAATAGAAGAATAGAATTAACAATACCACAAACCCCTAAGATTTTCCACATTTAAAAGGGTGGTATCTCATGTCAAGTTACCTAACTATTCCAAAGTAGGAGAAATACTAACCTAAAAATTATACAGAAAATGTTTAAGAAGGAAGAACTTAGGAGAGAATCCTTAGATGAAATAATATTGTGCAGTGCAAAATTATGGTGACATACATATAATCCTAATGTCTCCACTTAGAAAATATTAATCATATTAATTGAAACCAAATTTTTGGAGGAGGAAGGGAAATGTGACTAAAATAGAGATATGAGGGAACAAATAACCTTATGGAACATATTTAGTAATATATACAAATTTGCAATGAAAAGAGAGTTTGATGAAAGATAGATAACAATTATATGGAAAACTATCACCAATTGTTAAGACATGGTATATCAACCAAGATAAGAGGGAAAATGAGAAGTTTGATTCTAGTCAAGGAGTACTTTTGTAAAACATTTTCATTCATATATTGTAATATAAAATTTCATACTACTCTATAATGAGTGAGATAAATAACTACCCTTATAGAAAAGGAAGTGAGAAAAACTATACGAAAAAAATAAATGCAAATCTTAGATAAATAACGGGTTATGGATCCTAGAAAAATGAATGGATGAGATTGAGATGATATCTAATGAGAACTATTATAAGATAAGAAAAAATCAAAAAATAACCCCGAGAACTTAGAGGTATATATGGATTAAGGAGAAAGGTAATTAGCAACACAAAACTTGGATAAGTTATTGTACTTTTATCAATCTTTGATGATAAGAAAGAAAAACATTGCTAGTGAAGTGACTACAAACTTAGAAAATATTGGTAATCATTTGAGAGAGAAATAAGCCATGTAGGTGAAATAAGTAATAAAATACTATAAGGACCTCTTTCCTAGGAGTTTCATAGACCTAAAATATATAAAATAAGAGTCATGGGAAATGAAAATATAGTTGAAAGAAGGTTCAAACCCCATTAGAAAACACCCTTTCATCTAAAATCCTAAAGTTTAATTCAAACTTAAATAGAAATTAGACAAGATTCTATGTGGAGGAATCATAAAGCGCATCAAGGAATTAGATTGGGTAAGTTTGATGGTAATTCAAAATAAAAAGAATAGGGAGATTCAAATTTGTGTTGATTTTAGAGAGTTTAATAAATCATGCATTCATGATTCATATCCCACACCCTTTCTAAATGAAGTGTTGGAACCAATGACCAATATAGAGGTATACTCTTTTACTTATGTGTTTTTAGGTTATTGTCCACTAAAAATTCAAGTGAACCTAACTAATCTAAGATAACCTTTATCATTGAATAAGGATCATTTATGTAAACTATGATATCATTTAAATTGATAAATATCCCAACAATATTCAGTAGGATCATAGTTAACACATTTAAGGATTTTATACATTAGTTCCTAGAAGTATATTGAGATGATTGGATTGTGTATAGGATACTGAAAGATCATGTACAAGTATTAAGGATGATGCTAGAGATATGTAGAATCATCCAAATATATTTAAATTTAAACAAATGAATCTTTACAATACTGTGGCACTCTATTAGGGAGAATTGTATGCAAAGAATGGATGGTTTTGGATCCCCTAAATACAATAATAATATTGAACTTACCACCAGATAAAATAGTATGAAAATAAAAATATTCCTATGATACATAGGATATCATCATAAATTTATTAGGAATTATACAAAAATATTCAACCTCGTAGAGAAACATATTATTATATTTATTTACTGGAAGGAACCCTTCCATGTCCATTTAGATACCTCAAATACTAAAATAGTGTTGGAAGAATGAAGAAGATCATATCTCTTGTCAATAGCTTTGTTTTCATTGATGTCACCATGATATATGAGTTTCAAATGCAAGACTCAAAGTCACATTAATCCGGTATTCTGAACTGGTAATGCAAGATCATCTTCCGGTATTTTGCTCCAGAATCACCTCTGATTAATAGCTACTACTTCAATTTCTGGGAAATGGTCTGTGACTAAGAAATGCATTCATGGACAGGAAATCATGCATACAAATTTTCGTAGTTATCACTAGTATCATTTTGTTGATTTTTCTATTAGGTCTATTGTTGGCCGACCTATCAAGCGGTTGAAGATGTAATGGATTAAATTTTTTTTGTGTAATCCATGTTGACATGCTATCACATGCCACATATTTGAATTATTGTTGAGAATACTTATGAATCCAACCTAATTGTTATCTTTGGACAATCAGATATATATACAAGATTTTTTTGAAGATATTGCATGAGAGTTAGTGTGAGAAAATATTATTAGATTATATGTGGAAGCGAAAAGAGTAAAGAGTGATCTACTATAATGCAATTTTCTTGAGCTACAAAGGAACTTAATCTGCACTTGAGGTGTACTTTCATCAGTTCAATTCTGGCGGTTAGCAATTTTGTTACTTCATTTTTGTAGGTAGTGAGCCTCCCATTTTTGGATAGTGAGTCCTAGCACTGAGCCACCCTTTTTCAATATCTTATAACTGGTTATACTATATTATGAGTTAATCCTCACCGTGGTTTTTCCCACTCTGGGTTTTCCATGTAAAATTTTTGGTGTCTCTTATGTTTTATGCTTCATGTTCTATTGATGATTCTACTTATCTTAATTATCATATGCTTTGGATTAATTGGATGGTATTTGTTCAACAAGTTTAAGAATATACTAATTCACCCCCCTCTTAGTATATTGGATATTTAACAATTGGTATCAGAGCTTGGTTCCTCTGGAGAAGTCTAATAGCTTGAAGGAGATCTTGGAGATTGAACAAATGGAGGATAATGCAGAACTTTAGACTGCTCTTGATGATCTTGATAAAGCTGAAAATGAGAATAGAGATTTGAAAGAAAATATTGATGAATCAAATGAATGCATCTGGAAATTGAAGGAACAATTAAAGAAATTCAAAGAGAGACATAGAGAAGTCAGCGACCAATTGAAGCAAGAAAGTGAAGATGTTACCAGACTAAAGTTGCAAGTGGAAGAAAAGAAGAGGATTGAAGAGTGTTTGAATGTAGAAATAAAGAACAATTTTGATGAATGCTCCAGGCTTGAACAAGAAGTGGTAAATCTAATAGTAGAATTGGAGAAAGAAAAATTATGTTAATATATTTTTAAAACAATCTCTACCAAGCTTGATGAATTAATTGCAGGGAAAAAACCCTCTAAAGATAAAGGAGTATTGGGATTAGAAGTAGGTGAAAGCTCAAAAGAAAGAAATGATCAAAAGACTCAAGATAAAGGGAAGCATAGAAGAAATCTAGGAAGGAAACCACTTGTTAGACAACCAAATGCACAAAGGTACCCATCTTTCAATGGCACTTGTTTTTCATGCAACAAGTTTGGGTATAAGGCATCTGAATGCAAAAGTAGGATGAATCAGTTATTTGGTTCTCTCCCCAGACAATGTAATGCTTGTAATAAGTTTGAAAATAGAGCTAGTGAATGCAAAACTTGGATGATGAACTGGTTTAATGGAGGAAAGATGAATCAATCCCTTGCTAGTTATTGATATACATGCAACAAATATGGGAATAAAGAGAGCCAGTGCATAACAAGGTTTAATGGAATTCAATCAAGTCAAAGAAATATTTTATGTTATAATTTCAACAAACCGGGACATATTTCAAAGGTATGCAGAAGAAAAAGGGAAAACAATCTGCTCTGATAAAGAAGAATGAACTTGTGAATAAGGTGGCCTAGCTTGGTTGGCTTAATCTTTCCTGTTGCAAGAGGTTGGTCACGGGGTCTAGTCTCCCCCACTCTCGTGGTACTAGAGGGCATGCCACACTAGCACCATCGGTCACGTTAAAAATTCTACCAGGTGCACTACAGTTTATAGGGGTTCGTGCTACCCGATTCCTACAGCCTAAAAAAAACCTGTGAAGAAGGTTGACAAAGAAGAAGTTAAATAGGAAATGAGTAATATGTGGAAAAAGAAAGAAGAGTTAGAGACTACTAATGCATCTATACCCTCATCTGGTGTAGATGACTCCTCTGGGAACTAGACCTTGCATGGTCTTAGGGGGAGCTTTAGCAAAAAATCTCTTGAACCCCCTGATTTCAAGGATGTCAGTTCTTGGCACAAATAAAGGTCATAAGAAATAAGTATGCAGAGGTTTCTAAGAAAGAAACCGAAAGAAAAGAGGCATGTATGCTTGTTTGCAGAGCATATTAGGGTTTTTGAGCGTAGTTGAGGAAGTTTGCCAACTTTTCAAATTTCAAGAGAATTGAATGCAAATTAGGGCATCACATTAATCTATAAAGAGAAAAAATAAAGCCATCTTGATCATTTGTGCATTCGAAAGAGGAGAAGAAAAACTTGGAGCGATTTGGAGCAAATTGAAGTGTGACTGGTGCAAACCCTAGTTTTGGCTATTTGTGAAGAGAAAGGTATTTTTTGATTCTATCTTGTTATGAGCTTGTGAAAAATCTTTCTTGAATCCTTTAAAATCTCGGTAAATAGAAAATGGAAACTCCCGCAGTCATAAACACAACAGAAAGACCTAGACCCTCCTACAAAAAATACTCGATGATGATTTTTGAGGATGACCCTAAGGGTGCTTTCTCTTCGATTCCCCATGGTGTCATGCCGATAGGGGATACAAGGATGTACATTAGGGTTAAGACAGGAATTCAATCATACCAAATTGATTGATATGTGGATAAATTAACTCACTGGAGATGATTTCTTGGTAAAACCTAGGTACTTGAATCTTATGATGAAGAATTTGGACTGTTGGAAGAACTTTCCAAATTTTTGTTCCATAGTAGATGATCAGTATGTAAAATCGGTCCTCAACATAATGCATGATCAATTATTATGGACCCATGAGCCACACTTGATAACCAAGGAAGCAATCAAAGTCGTCATCGGACTCTGCGACACCAGACCAATACCTGTGCTAAAAGTAGTGAAAAATGAAATGGTAATGAATCTCACTGGTGCAACCTATGATAAAAGGGCTCTTGCAACAAAACCTATCACTAATCCAGCCGTGAAGTATGCATCCATAATGATTGGTCACAAAATATACTTCACCAACATAGAGAATTATGTGTCTACCACAACTATTTCTATTGGTTATGATATGACTATAAATGGTGCAAATTATGACCTATGTGAGCTCCTCTGACAACAACTACTTGATAATCTGAGAATGTCAAAGGAGAAGAAGTACCCATTTAAGTTTGGTTCTCTAATTGTGTGCATGTTATTCTATTTCCTCAAAATGCTTCTAGGAAAATCTGGAACAATGTATTGTGACCCATCCTGACTGATTGCACATCAAATTTTTGATCACATGCATAAGTTGGGTGATGTGAAAAACACAATAAATTCCTTGATGACATCCTTTTCTATGTTTAAGAAAAATATGAATGATAGAGACATAATTCCAAGGAATATTTTTGAAAAATATAAAAATGAGATCATATTTCATGTATCTTTTGATGAGTGTATGATAGAAGCAGTTGAACCTCAAACCATTTCGATTCAGCCTCTAGGTTATGAGGTCTTAGAAGATGATGTTGAAGGTTATGTACAACTCTTATTGAAGAGTCCAAAAGATCCAAATGAACCTCAGATTAGAACATATGTAGAGAAACTCATGGAAGTCCATTTGGAACACAACAAAGCTACAAGGAAGAAAAATGTAACAAAAATGCTCAAGAAATCTGGTTTCACAAATGAAGAGATAGGGGTGATCCCACAATAGTGGTTTACAATTTTTTGGCCAAACTGGACACTGAGAGTATTATTTTAAACTAAATCTTCACATTCGGGCACCTATCGTAGCTAAACTGTGAGGAATTTGAAGATGACGCAAACTAGAGTCTCGTCACATTTTGTCTATAGATTCTAAATTTTTTTTTTTCAAAATTTTTGGAATCAGATTGTACTTCTTTTTCTATCTCCCACAAAAACTGGTTTTTTTCAAAAAACAACATTTTAAAAAAATGGCGCACATCGTATAACACACAACTTTTTTTTTGTTGGATCAAGGACTTCAATGTCACAGTGCACTCATATTTTCATTTTTTTATAGAGTCTCTTTATTTTTCCACGTAGTAGAAAGCCGAGGAGCCTTCATTTTAAGTGAAAACCTATGTTTGTCAAAACTAAACAAAAAATACATAATAGAGCCAAAAGAGCATATTAAAATTATATAGTTGGATAATAGATTCCCAGAAAAGTACTGATTCTAGTTGATTTTAGATTCCTCCATTTTCATCCTCAACTCAAGATTTGAAGTGCCAAAATTTAGGTTTTTTTGTGTCTTAGGGGGGGATGAGGAATAAGGGGGGTTTGTACGAACCCCTAGGGGTTCGAGCAAACCACCCTTCCATAAGGGATTTTGTTAGGTTTTTGGGTGAGAAAAAATTAAAAGGGTTCGCTCAAACCTTGGTTTGAATGAATCCCTTATGGGTTTGCTTGAACCAGTAGGTTCGTACGAACCCCTAAAATCAATTTTTTTGCCATGTATTCATTTTTTGTGAGATTTCCTTCCTCACTTGAATTATAAACCACTATTGTGGCTTCACCCATAGCTCTAGGAAGAGTTGTTAGAGGATAGAAGTCTGAAGAAATACCTAGTGTAACGAGATTCGGTAGGACCCCTCCTTCCATACCAGCTTCTGGATCAGCTGCAGTAAAGACTGGGCCCAACACTGCTGACAAAGGAAAAGGCTTGACCCCTTCTGGACCAACTACTAGATTAGGAAAGAGAAAAGGTGTTCCTCCGGTAGCCCCCATCAAATGAAGAAAAGAAAAGGCTACTAGGGAAAATAATATGAGTGTCACTGATGATCAAGAGGAATATGAAGAAGATCCAACTGAAAAACTAACAAGAAAGAGAAGGGTGAGCATTTCCTTTGGTGAAGGTGCATCGAAAGAAACGAGTGTTGGTTCAAATAAATTTCACTATGTTTCATCCTAAGAGGATGCTGATGAACATAATGTTAATGATGCAAAGAAGGACAAAGTTACAGAAGAAGTTCCATTGGACCAAGAAGTAGAACACCTCTCAAACTAGATGTTTTGGTGAATAATATGGTGAATCAAGATAATATGGTGAAATCCACAGTAGAAGTGTATGATTTAGTAGAAGAAGAAGATAAAAAAACAATAATATTGGCCATTATCAAATATGTCATCATTTTGGAAGCTAAATGGGATAACATCAAGAGTGATGTAACTAAAGAAATATGGGAAATTATGATGAAGAGAAGAGCAGAGGCAGCTGAGCTAGAAGAGAAAATAAGAAATAAAGTATATAAAGAAGTTGCATCCTCTCTGTCTCTAGGTGATTTAGAAACTTTGAAACAGATTTGTGCTAATATGTTCAGAGTGGAGAGAAGAGTTAATACTCTGATGAAAAAATACAATAAGGAAATAAAAAGGATAAGGAAGGAGACAACAAGTACTATTAGGAGCACTACGGTAAAGTATGGAATGATTAGTGCATCCGATTCGGCTCCTGAATCTAGAAAAGAAACTTCTACATAAGTTATGGAAGAACCTCCTTTCGGTGCTATTGATGATAATGTACCCCTGGAAATAAATGACACCAATACCCTTTTGAAAATAGGTAGTAAAAATGTTCTACCAAAAATCAATGTTGTTAATGAGAATTTAGAAAGTGAAAAATGTGTTGAAGAAAATATTGAAGCAAAAGTTCATGTTGTTACCCCTCTAGTACCCCCCGAAGAAGAAGATAGAGATAAGGAAGAAGAAGAGAAGTGGGAAGAAGAAGAAAAGGAGATGGAAGAAAATAATGCAGAAGAAAAGAATGCAGAGGAAGAGAATGTAGAGGAGGAAAAGCAGAGGAGGATGAAGAAAATAGAAATAAGGAATTAGATAACATTGCTAGAAAGAATGAAGAAGTATCCCAAAAAGTTGTAGAATCACAAAAGTCCACTGGAGAATCTTCCTCCGATGATGATGTCTTAAAGGGACTACTGTCTAAGCAGATTAGATTCCAACCGATAATTCCTCTGGATCTCCTACAACTGCCAATGAATCAAGGTTATGCAGATATGAACAAGATTTATTTAGTACATAAATTGGTATTAGGTGATGTATTTCATGAATCCAATAGAAGAGATATTTTAGAAATGCATCAAAAAGGAACTGAGGTCATTGAAGATGCCATTAAGGTTTTGTAGGATGTCACACCTAACACATTTGTAGATACATCTCTCTCTGGTTGAGAACCTAAAGCTTCTATTAGACTCCTTCAAGGAGCATTCCATGAGACTTGTTGATAAAATAGAATAGGATGCAGAAGAGAAACTGAATGAGAAAAGGCTATTGATCCTTCATGAAAAATGTGCCTTGGCACATACCAAAATAGAGAAGATCCTTGAATCTGTAAAAGCCTATGAATCTGAAGCTAACTCTGTGTTTGCCTATTGTATAAGGTGGCTTGATGCCACTCAAAGCATAAAATATCTCATAAACTCCATTGAGTCCCAGTTGACCGTTGTATCCAACACCTACAATGTATCTATGGATAGAGATAGATCAACCTAGAACGTTATTTCTATGCATAAAGAAAAGTTATTTATGTTATAGAAGCAGAAGGAAGGAATAATCAGAAAATTTGGCTTGCTTGGTGATAATGTGAGGATGGAGTATGCTCCGATAGCTAATGCTTTGGCTAATTCCTAGAATTTGGATACGATCAATCTGACTCCAGACACTCCAAATCAAGCTGAATAAAATTTAATTTCTTTAGAATCTTTGAAAAAAAATTTGGTATCTACTAAGCAGAGTTGGGAGAATGACAAAGCGGCCTGGCAAGGCATTCTTCAGGAACTGCAAAGTGCTCCCTCCTCCAAGTAAATTTTTTCTATGTTTTACATTGCTTGGGATAACTCCTCAAGGGGAGTTTAGAATTTTTATTCTATGTGTGGTACATTCCATACCCTATGTACATATCTTTCATGTTTTCTATTTGACCTTTTTCCTTGATGTCAAAGGGGGAGAAGTGGAAAGAGAAATAAAGTATATTCGATACATAGGATGTATGTAAATTTCTTTTGGCACATGTTGCCATCAATGATAAAGGGGGAGATTGTTGGAATAATGAAGAAGATCATATCTCTTGTCAATAGTTTTGTTGTCATTGATGTCACCATGATATATAAGTTGCAACTGCAAGACTCAAAGTCACATTAATCCAGTATTTTGAACTGGTAATGCAAGATTATCCTCTAGTATTTTGCTTTGGAATCCCCTCTAGTTAATAGCTACTACAATTTTTGGGAAATATTTTGTGACTGAGAAATGCATGCATGGGAAAGAAACCGTGCTTACAAATGTTCATGGTTATCGCCGATATCATTTTGTTGATTTTTCTATTAGTTCTATTGTTGGTCGACCTATCAAGCGATTGAAGATGTAATGGATTAAATTTTGTTTGTGAAATCCATGCCAACATGTTGTTGCATGCCACACATTTGAATTATTGTTGAGAAGACTTATGAATCCAACCTAATTGTTATCTTTGGACAATCAGATATATATACAAGACGTTTTTGAAGATATTGCATGAGAGTTAGTGTGAGTGAATATTAGCAGATTATATGTGGAAGTGAAAAGAGTGAAAAGTGGTCTACTGGCATGCAATTTTCTTGAGCTACAAAGGAACTGAATCTACACTTGAGGTGTACTTTCATCAGTTCAATTCTAGTGGTTAGCCATTTTGTTACTTCATTTATGTAGGCAGTGAGCCTCCCATTTTTGGATAGCGAGTCTTGACAGTGAGCCACCCTTTTGTAGTATCTTATAACCGGTTATACTATATTGTGAGTTAATCCTCACCATGTTTTTTCCCGCTCTTGTTTTTCCACGTAAAAATTTTGGTGTCTCTTGTGTTTTGTGCTTCATGTTCTGTTGATGATTTTTCTTATCTTAATTATCATATGCTTTGGATTAATTGGATGGAATTTGTTCAACAAGTTTAAGAATATATTGATTCCCCCCCCCACCTTAGTATATTGGATATTTAACAAATAGGTGTTGTATTAGCCCAACCAAGGGGGAACAAAAATAATCCAATAGTATTTGTTAGTATAAAATTATCAAAGTTTGAACAAACTTACACATCACACAAATTAATGCATTAGGTATTATCTATTTCATTTTTATTTTTTGCATACCATGAGATATAAAATATCTACTAAATAGACATGTAATTCAAGGAATAGTGTGATTCTAGTTATTTTATTTAAATAATTTGAATTTAAAATCATGGTAAAATCTATATGTGCTAACAAAGGACCAAATTATCTATCTATAATTATAATGGAGAGAATATTCAGGGCCTACTAATAACTAAATACCTAGCACAAAATTATTATCAATTGGGGAGTATCTTGATAAGAGTTCAAAAGAAGAGAAGAGAAGATTGTTGTGAAGATCATTTCCTTACACTTTACTTGAAGGATAATTATACATCATTTAGAATAATTAGGTAATAATAAGAGTGGTTTTGGAACATGAGAAGAATAATATTCTAAGAGAATCACATAAAGGAATAACAATACGTCAAAAATCTAGAGAAGATATGGTCAAAAAGGTGATTTTGGAAATACTATGGTGGTCTACCTTATTTAAGGACGAAAATATTTATATGAGAAAATGTGACATATGCTAGAGAATAGGAATACTTACTAATAGAGATGAAATTCCTTTGAGACCTATCATGGAATACACTCCCCAATCAAATAATCAACCCACAAAAAATATACAAGGTTTATTATAACAAGGGTGTAATAATTGACTAAATTAATAGAGGCAATGGCTACTAGAGATTTTATCACCAATTTCTCCTAATTTTATATGTGAACATATTAAACAATATTTGGGTGTTCAATGAGTATAACCAATGACCAAGAGAAACAATTCGTGAATAATAATACAATGGATCTATTAGAAAACTCTATGGTAGCACATAATAAGAGTAGTCCACACTAACCACAAGAAAATAGGGCTACTGAAGATATTATTAAAATATTATGCATCATACTAACAACAATGTGTAATGAAAATGCAACATACAAGAATGTTAAGACACCAACTATTTGATGAGTATATCACAAAAAATATCTAATTGGTCTACAAACTTGACATAAAATTTCCCATCTAACATTTGCTACCAAATTTGAGACTAGAAAGCACTTTAAGGATAAATGTGGAAAAATTATTAGAAGAAATATTATTTGTTTTGTAGATAAATTAGATGAAAAAATATTTATGGTCAACAATAAGATCCAAGAGGAAAAGAGATAAAAATCATGGAACATAAAGAGTAAAATACTCAATCTGGCATTGTCCAACTTTTTTATAGTAAGTTCAATAAACCTAGGAAAATTGAAAATGTGATGGTTGAGGCCCTAAAATATTACGAAGGTAACAAATTTAGGAGTTATGAAATTAAAAACATTATAATATGAACTATTAAATGGATATATAAATGTTGTAATACTATTTAAGAATTATTACATGGGAGACTAAAACCCAAATTAAATGAAAGAGTTGTACCAAGAGGTACTTGTACACTAGGTATTATTTTTCTATATTTTAGTTTTGATGACATTAAAATAGAAAATTGGTAAGAATAGAAAAAAAATTAAAAATAATAAGATAAGAATTAGTAGGCTAACCCCACCACAAACAATTCATGGTAAGAAAATAAAATAATGAGAAATAATATAATTTATGATTAAATTTTTTACAAAACTAAATTTGTGTAACATATTATACTAAAAAATTCTTGTAGAAAATTAGAATGACCTCAGGTCCAACTAAAAAACTTACAATGTGATACAATTTGATATAATCTAACATCAAAAGTTTGATACATTAAATAATTATGTTACACAAGAGGAAAAATAAATAAAGAAAATTGATAGTTAAAGTAAAAAGGAGTCTACCAAAGAAAGGAAATGTATGCTAGTAAAGTGGTAGAACTAATAAAAATGAAGCTATTTCACCCTTAGGAGGAAAAAGTGAATTAATTTATAACAATTACAAAAAAACATCACATCACTATTGGAAGCTAATGATAACTTGGAGGAAAGAGGTAGGTGGGACATTAAAATTAAAAAGGAGGCACTAGAAGCTTATATAACCTAACAAATAAAACAAATGGATAACAAAAAATATTATGAATTTTTTTTGAGCTAGGGTAATTTGAGCTGTGGTAAAACTAACAAGGAGTTGGCAAGTATATCAAGTAGAAATATAAGGTGAATAGAGTAGGGTAAAAAAAGGCTAAATAAGGCTATGAAGGAGCACTAAAATTGGTACCTATGAGAAGAATTATATAAAAGAATAGACCTTAAGATGATGACTCTCATTATCATCTACATAGAGTAGAATTCTCGGCCAAAATTCAAGAAATACTGTTGGAAGGAAATAGAGGTAGATGTAGAAGTGAACTTTGTAAATATTATATAATATTTATTATATGTGGAGGATATAACTAATTACATTCATGCCACTAGTTTTGAAATTGATCATGAGAAATTCAAAGATGCTTGAATTTTTATTGAAAATGGATGAAACTATTAGAAGTGTTGAATTATTGCTCCAACATAAAATAGTGGAGGATCTTAAGCTTAATACATGGGTAGATTTCCCAAACTTCTTTGAAGAACATATATGGGTGTGATGTATACTAAATCAAATATACTTTGAATTTATATATATTATCCAACCCTATAGGATTATGAAGCAAGCTAAAAAGGAAATGACTAGGTTGGGTGATAAAGGAGAACTCCTTACCAAATAAGAGGTGAATAAAATGTAGGTGATGAAACTTATTATCTAAACCCATTATGGGAGGAAATTAATAATGGTAGATATCACAAACCTTACACTATGATATGTGTCAATAGAAATAACTCAAAATATTTACTACAGTAATCAGGAGAATTTTATAATAGGGATCATAATATTAATACATATGAGATTATCATCGATTAAAGTGAGTTTGACTTGGTGGATATACTACACAGTTAGTTATTGGAGAACCTAGATAGAATAAAAATAACACTTTATTAATTTAGGTATGGTTATTTAATAATATTCCTTGATTTTTATTTTATAAAGAGAATGTTGACATATGTGGGATACAATCAAGTAGAAGACACTACTATGGCCTCTCAAATAAATAAATATATTAAACACTTCACACAAGCCACAAAATTCTTGGAGGTATATTAGGCATTCTTTAAAAAATATAAGTAGAATTGTAGAATAGGGACAACATACATCTAAAGATACTACATAAATATCAACAATACATCATATTTGTAGTATACATAGAATTTTTCTATATTAAATTCATGGAATCAAGGAAATAATGGGTACCGAGGTTACCATATGAGATATATGATGATTTGTAAGAGGTAAACATCAATGCTCCCTAAGGATCCTAAGGCTAAAAAATTAAAAACTTATGATGAATATGGAGTCATAAGAGAAATTGAAAATGGAAAGGAGAAGTTGCATTAGAGGTGGGTATTGTAAAAGATATTAAATAATCAATAGGAATAGATATTTTTGAATCCCCAAGTGCAACACAAGTGTATATTTTTGAATAACAAATATAAATCTCTTTGATTTAAAATTAAAAATTCAAGGACCAAATAGAAATTAGGGGAAGAGTATCTATAAAAAGAAATCACTACAAACAAATACAATGAGGAAGGTATATACTACACTAATACAAAATAAGAAAATAGGTTAAGGTGGAGAGAAATAATCAACATGAGAAACTTAAAAAAATATCATACAAATAAATTTAGATATTAAGGGGATTGAAAAAATATTGTAACTTAAAATTGAGGATAGAATAAAAAGAAAAAATAGATCATGCCTATATATCTATAGAAGAAGAGGGAGAAAAATAAATGGATGACGAGATAGTAAAAACCATCCCATAGGTGCACCATAAATATTTATAAGATCACAAAGGGAGAAAGAAAAGGTAGTGGATAAAAGGCCAACATAGAAAGAAAAAATAACTCAAACATCACAAACCTATAGATAATTTAAGAGCAATAAAGGAAGAGTTGATGCATGTTAAACTTATTTAATATTATTTTTTCACAATATGAATGCCTCTCATAACACCCCAATGGTCTCCACCATAAATAAGAAAGTGATAGTAGAAGAAATGCAAGAATACTTTGTAAGAATTTTTCATTCCATGATATAAATCATTGAGGAATTTATGGAGACTCTAGTGGCAATTTTGAAGAAGAGAAGAGAAGTAACCAAGCAATTGAAGGAAAATATAAGAAAAAAAGCACTAGAAAGTGGTACTAGACCTCTCTCCTACTAGCAAGGAAAATCTAGTGCAAATGTAAAATGAATAATTTTGGTCAAAGTAGAGAGTAGATACTCTCTTAACATAGGAAAATAAGTGACAAGAAAATATCAATAAATGGACCTTGAGAACCACCCAAAAAGTATACATAAATTTTTTGGAATAAAAAATAAAGAAAAATTAGCAAAATAACTAGATTATGGTACAATAAGAATGTGTAAAAAAATTAGTAAAGGATCTACATGAATAGATCACACAAGAAGAGACAATGAGAGAAATATTTGAAAAGGAGAGGAAGGAAGAAACACCAAAAAATAATAAGGGGAAACAATAATAGGTAATCACCCATGAGCCTCTACACCAATAAACCTCATCAATAAAATAGAAGATAATTTTTCACAATAAAAACAACTTCAACCATTAGTATCTGTATCACCAATAGTATTCTCACCATCCACTTTTGGTGCACAAATGGATATATCCTAAATCTCCCATCTTCATAAGTTTTGGATAGGAGATGTGCTACATAGTGTTGAAATGGATGATACATTGAAGCACCATGTACAATTTATGGAATCCCTTCATGATTCAGTTATAGATATACAAATAGGACCACCACAAATAAGTAGGGATATTACATTATCATTGGGCCAATAGCTAAGGAAGGTAATAAGTGGTATCATGGTAAAGTTTTAAAACTAGGGTATATAAAAGGATGCAATCAAATGGGAGTTGATAAATGAAATCAAGAGAAACTAAATGAGATGAGGAGGAAATATTTCACAATACAAACTAAGCTAGACAATAAGTAAACAATATGGAAAACAACTTATCAATGTGAATAAACTTTACCAATTTTGCTAAGAT
>CM021104.1:424755712-424803466 GCA_007115665.2 Sequoiadendron giganteum
ATGAACGATTATCTTGCCCCAAGACCAAGCCAACCTAGCTCTTATCAAACGGGATGGTATAGGGGTTGGCAACAACCCACATACCCTCAATGGATGCCGTAGTATCAATATAATTCACATCCATGGCAATAGGCATGGAGGCCAAAACCGCCACAACCATTAGCATACCAACAACAACCATTCCCCTCACAATCATGATTTACACCTCCTATGATTTACCCATACCAATAGCCACAACTTCCATCCTTGCCATCATCAACCGCCCCACCTGTCAATCCAACAAACTATCCACCACAGCTACCAAGACCTACATCAATGCTAGCCCAACCCAACCCCAACCCCAACAATAAGGCCACCCAACCAGTGTATAATAATGAGACAACAAGTTACTCCACCTATCCTGTAAATACATTAGAAATATATGGAGTTCAGTTGAGGTCAGGGAAGGCTCTTCAAGGGCCCACCATTATAGAAATCAATGAGTTAGAAGTCGAGCCAACAAAAGAACCCCCCTTTCCTAAATGATTTCAATCTACACCAATACAAAGGGAGGATTATCAACCTGAGTTTGATTTTTTTAATGAGTTGTGAAATGTTAACATTAAGATTCCTTTGTTGCAGGCCATAAAAGACATTCCCATCTATACAAAACCAATTTACGATCTATGTACCCAGAAGCAGAAAAATAAGCAAGACCCAAAAACCGTTCAAGTCATCGGATAGTTGGCAGACCTTATGATTGGGAACATCACCATTCCAAAGTATTTTGATCCAAGGAGTCCAGTCATAAAGGTAACCATTGGTAAAGTAAGTATTCCTAATACCCTTGTAGATTTGGGTATTGCAATTAATGTAATGACAAATGAAACAAAAGAAAGATTGTCATTAGAAGGACCTAGGCCTACTCCTATAGTTCTTCAAATGGTAGATCGATCTTTGGTGAAACCCGAAGGTGTGATTGAAGATGTAATTCTTTCTATTGATTGATGGGAATACCTAACTGACTTTGTGATTTTGTAGCCAAAAATTAAGCTAGGGGGATACCCCCTGATTTTGGGATGACCTTGGTTGGCAGCCGCAAATGCATTTATCAATTGCCAATTAGGGAACATGGTCATTTCCAATGGTGAGCACAAGAAACAACTGACTCTATACTCGCCAACACAACCTTTGTTGGAAATAGAGGACCCAGTTTGGATTGATAGCGACTTGGATGATTCATTACCAATTCTAACAATTGATAAGGCCTTAGATATGGAGGAGCCTACTGAGGATAATGTTCTTATTAATTTCCTTCAGAATAGGTATACGTTTAATGAAATTTTTGAAAGCATGGTCCTCCATTCAAGTATAAATACTCAATGTACTTTTGGGGATTTTCCATTGGTGGGTAGTTCACACTCTATTCAGCACTTTATCACATTACATCATTTGTTACCCCACAATTGCTTATATGGCTCATTATTATCTTTTGAAAATTAGATTGACATACCATCCACCTCACAATTCTTCACCATTGAGTCACCTACACAATCCATAGCTATGGAAATTCTACCTAATCACACACTTAACATTAATCCACAACTAACCCCTGAACAAATCCAAGATCTTATCACCATGCTTAGAACAAACAAAGAAGCATTCACTTGGGAATACCAAGACATGCATGGAATTCATCCTGATACCTACACCCACCATATCAACATTGAAGAAGGTAGTCGTCCAATTAGTCAACCACAACATTGGCTCAACCCTGCTTTGCACGACATAGTTAAAGAGGAGTTACAAAAACTGTTAAATGTTGGGTTTATATATCCTATTTTTGATAGTCAATGGATTTCTCCTTTAGTTGTGGTTCCTAATAAAAATGATAAATGGAGAATTTGTGTTGATTATAGAGCATTAAATAAATCTACTAAGAAAGATCATTTTCCATTACCATTTATTGATCAAGTATTGGACACTCTTTCAGGTAAAAAGTTCTTCTCTTTTTTGGATGGGTTCAACAGTTATAACCAAATTCGTATAGCACCAAAATATCAAGACAAGACCACTTTCACTTGCCCCCGGGGCACCTTTTCTTATAGCATCTTTCCATTTGGTTTATGTAACGCCCTTGCCACTTTTCAAAGGGCAGTTTTGAGCATTTTCGCGGATCTTGTCAATGATTGTGTTGAGGTATACATGGATGATTGTACTATCCATGGTAACACTTATGAAGAGGCTATTACAAGCTTAGATAAGGTACTTAGGCATTGTATAGACACCAAACTATCATTGAGTCATGAAAAGTGCCACATACTTATGAACGAAGGGATAGTGCTTGGTCATTACATTTCCTCTAAAGGTATTCAAGTAGATCCTAAAAAGGTCCAAATTATCCAAGACTTTCCTATACCCTCTAGTCAAAAAGATGTTCAAAGTTTTCTTGGCCATGCAGTATATTATTAGAGATTTATCCAAAATTTGAGTAAAATTGCATCTCCCTTGTTTGCCTTGCTAGCCAAAGACGTTGCTTTCTCTTGGACCCCTGAGTGTCAAGAATTATTTGACTCCATCAAGACAAAACTTGTAACCACACTCATCCTTAGAGGACCAAACTAGGAACTACCATTTCATATCCACACTGATGCCTTTGACTATTCCATGGGAGGTGTGCTTGGACAAAAAGAGGATAATATTTTCTATTCTATCTACTGTATCAACAAGAACTTCACGGGGGATGAGGTAAATTAAATGGTAACTAAAAAAGAGTTTTTAGTTGTTGTGTATGCCATTAATAAGTTTCATCATTACATTACTGGTTATAAAGTGTTTTTCCACATAGATCATTCAAAAATTTGGTTTTTAATGAATAAACCTGTGGTAACTAGTAGAGTCATTAGATGGTTGCTTTTACTCCAAGAATTTAATATAACTATACTTGATAAGCCTGGTCGAGAAAATGTGGTTACAGACTTTCTATCTCGATTATAATTGTCAGACAATGAACCTACTCCAGTTGATGACACCTTTCTAGATGAGCACCTCTTTGCTATATCCGCAAAGAGCCCATGGTTTGCCGATATTGCAAACTACCTTGTTGCATGCAAGTTTCCACCACATTTATCCTCAAGGGAATGGTGAAAGTTGGTTGGACTCAGTGGATAGTATACATGGATGAGTGGATTTCTCTTTCACACCAGCATTGACAATATCATGCGATGCTGTGTACCCAAAGATGATGTCTTTGATATACTTCGTGCATGCCATAGAGAACCATGTGAAGGATACTTTGCTACTCAGAAGATTCTCACTATAGGTTACTATTGGCCTACACTCCATAAGGATTCTAAATGCTATGTTCATCATTGTGACAAGTGTCAGCACTTAGGCCGACCCACGCGCTCGGACGAGATGCCCTTACATCCACAGTTGTCCATAGATCCATTCAAGAAGTGGGGCCTTGATTTTATTGGCCCAATCAACCCGTCATCAAGGAACAAGGAATACATCCTTGTATGTACCAATTATGTCACCAAGTGGGTAGAAGTGATAGCATTAAAGCATTCCAGAGATACAAAAGTAGTTGATTTCTTGTACTCTGAGATTTTCACAAGATTTGGTGTGTCGTGCAAGATAACCATCGATCAAGGACCATAATTTACATCTAAGCTCATTTTTTCCCTAGTTCGTGAATACGAAATCCGACACCGCAAGTCCACACCCTATCACCCTCAAGCCAATGGGCAAGTAGAAGTCACCAATTGAGAGATTGAGAATATTCTTACTAGGACAGTTGCTCTTCATAAGCGCGATTGGGCTACACGACCTCCTCAGGCCATGTGGGCCTATCGAACAACGTGGAAGACCACCACTAGTCTGACCCCTTATGAGCTCATCTATGGTAAGAAGGTAGTTCTTCCCATTGTGTTTGCTATTAAAACTCTTTGCACTACACTCCAATTGGGTATGGGATGCATAAAATGCATGCATCAATCAACTACATTCCTTAGATGAATTGCGCCAAGAAGCACTCTTCCACACCAAGGTTGTCTAGAAACAATGTGCTCTATGGCATGACCACCGCATCTGTCAACGGTCATTCCAACCTGGAGATTGGGCACTCCTATATGACTCCCACTTCCAAGACTTCAAAAGAAAGTTTCACACATGCTTGTTGGGGACTTATGAGATCTAGGCCATATGTACTAATGGCATTGTTCATCTCTGTACAGTGGACTCTGAAAGACGATCTCTTCTTGTCAATGGTCACCACTTCAAACTATACAAGAAGCCTCTTTCCAAAGAATATTTCTTTTTAAAGGTGGCATAGGAACTTACTATTGTTCCTTTTGGTCTCCTTCGAGATTGATCACTATCTTAAAAAAAATAAAAATAAATAAATAAATAAACAATAAAAGATCCAACGGTGAAAACCCTTTTTGGGCATCGTTGGTCAGTTAATGTTCGACATCTGATTTCCGACGAGCATTACCTATTTAATAAAAAATTAGTGGTGAAAACTAGTTTCTCAGTGCCACTAGGCGGTGATAGATTGAAAATCAGACAACTGGTGGTCCATTGTCGATAGCTATATCTTTAAAAAAAAAAGAGAAAGAAAAAAAAAAGAACTAAATAAGGGAGCGATCTTCAGTGTTGGCACCTTGTCTTCCTATCATTTCCCTACTCAGAACCCTAGCCTATTCTTTCCTATCATCTAGTGATTGGTTGTGCCCTGTTCTTGTCACTTGGTTGTTAGGAACCTTTTTTTTTGTTAACACTGGTTGGTGCTATCCTTTACTTTTGGTCAGGTTCTATGACCCTTCACTCCTATTGCTGCCATTTGTGTCACAATGGTTGTTAGTGGCTTTCATCCAACAACCATTGCTCCGATCAATTTTATGTTCCTATCTCTCTTGTGATAGGAATTGATGTGGTTATCTCCTGGCCAAATTTCCTATCTTTTCTTTGCCAGAAGCCGTTTTCTTGCTCGATGTAACTCTTTTCCTCCGTAGTTACCTTGGTATTCTTCATTGTTTCCCGTGCTTTGACCGGTAGATCACCGCCTTGACAGTCATCATACTCATCCCTTGATGTTGTTCTCATACTTTCTTTTCCACGAGGCGTTCTCCAACTAGTTGCTTTCATTCGGCTTTATCATGCCTGTACTTCCCGCGCTGCACTCTTCCACCCTATCATTGTTGTGAGATGGCATAGGAATCAATACCGGATTCAACACATGTGTCACCACATCACCACTTCTATCCATCAATGGTCATCAATATTGGTATTTTACGTTTCTTTCCTTTTCTTTTTATTTTATTTAAATATCGGTCATTATTTTAATGATGGTGATGTCACCCATGGACGGGTAACTTTCTAAACTGGGGGGAAGTGTCACATCTTCCATCGTGTCTCATATTTTTCATAAAAACCCTATCCCATCATATCTACATCCTTTGATTTCTGGTGTGATTTGTCATAAATAGCAACAACTTAATACCACCCGTAATCATTATTATTCACCTATAAATAATAAATTAGGAACCACCATTTTTTTTAACCACTTACCATAACCCATTCTTATCACCTACAAAAAGTTGCCAGTTAAGTTGTCCTATTCCTAGTAATAGTTGTTTATGCAAAACTATTTTTACTCTTTACCGGGTTTGAACTGTGAACTATTTGGATTGCACCTCCTGGTGAGGATATGGTAGGAGAACGCAGACACCGCTATGAGCCAACGACTGTGGATGATTTAAGGGCTCTTGCAATGTTTGAAGCTTACAAGATATTCAAGCAAGTAGGATGGGATGTGTATTTGAAGAGATTGCGGGGGTATGATGAGAAACTGGCTCGTGAGTTCACGACAACTTGCAACATTGCGCGAGCACGAGTCCATGGGCTAGCGATTCTTGTCTCGGTCGAAAGTATAGTGGATGTCATAGGGTTACCATTGAAAGGAGAAAACTATTTTCCTGACAATTATGGGTATGAAAGAGACCTCAAATCCCTCCCTAAGAAGTTCCTAGCACATGGGGAATCGGTTGAAATAGTATCAGGTCGGTGCAGAAAGTTATCTTCACTTCCAGCTCCCTGGAACGATGTGGAAAAATTTGTTATTCATTATTTGACTTGTGAAGGAAGGTATGTATATGTTTATGCAAAGAAATTTCGGTTGATGATACATTTGAGATGGGATGCATTCGTCAATATTCCTTTCTTTTTGTATTCTTCCTTAATGCAAATGCACAAAGCAGTCCAGAAGGGTAGTGAGAATTCATTGGCACATCATGGGTTGATTAAATTGTTAATCATAATGGAATTAAAGAGAATTTCACCTCCTAAGGATTGGGACTCATTTATTATAGATGAAACCCCTAAGAATTTTGTTGAAAATGACCTCTCTACTTCAAAACACTCTGCCGAGGAAGATTCCCAAAGTATAGGAAAGTCTACTGATACCCTAGAAGAGGAAGAGTCTGGTCAAGAAATCTTAGAGGGTAATAAATGCACCAAGGGCCCTGAGCCTAAAGCTTTTCCTGCTAGTGCTAAGAAAGGAAAAGCACAAACCCTAGGGTCAAGTGGTAAAAAGGCTAAGGGTTCTAGTTCTAAACGACCCAAACTTAAGGTTACCGAAATCTCTACACCTAGCTCTAGGGTTGAAAGGAAGCGGCGTAGTGGGTCTACCTCAACTACTATTTTAGAGGAAAAACAATTGTCACCTAATTTCGTAGACAAGTTAGCCAACTTGGCTAATGTAGCTAGTGGTTTAGGTTCACATACGATAGAGGACATTAGGGATTTGACAATAGTAGCAACAATCTCTTAGAAGACTAAAAGAACAGAAGCTGCTGCTAGAGAATTGAGAAGAAGTAAGAGAAAGAAGTAGCAAACAATAGACCTTGAGGATCCCTCACAACACCAAGAGGAACCTGAGAAAAATTTTGAGATTCCACCTTAGAATTCTCCTATTTTATGGGAAGAACTTGAGCAAAACTTTGAGGTGCTACCCCAGTGTTCCCCTGTCTCAGAGAAGATGCCTTGCAATCAAGAAGAAATTTTTGACAAAGATATTGTTCAAGGTAAATATTCCCTAGCCAAAAGTGATAATGATCTTGAAAATCCTGAGGATCACATGCCACATGACACTACCTAGGAAGAAGAGCATCAAGTAGAAGAAAGAGTAGGGTATGAAGTGAATATGGAGAATCCAGAACAGGGGAATATTGAAACCCTTCACCAGGAACAACAAGATGAATAGGAGCAAGAGGCAAAAGAAGAGTATGAAGAACATCCGCTGCTCACTAATGATGTATTCATAGCCTGTAGAATTTGATGACTAAGTTAACTGAGGAGAATGAAATTTTACAAAAATAAGTTCAAATGGCAGAGTCACTCAACTTATCCCAAGCAATTGAAATCAGTCAGTTGGAGGTAGCACTTGAGCAAGCACATGGCCCTAAGACATTGGTGGTGTAACCATTCAGGAGCATGAAAAATAGTTGCAAGAACTTCATCAATTGTGTGTCATAGAGGTCATGAGTACCCTATAGAAACTTGCCCCTTCTCTCTCTGGTTTGTATTCTATACTCTCTTTGCATGAGGACATGCAAAGTCTTCAGCTGGGGGGAAATGATGAGGACAAAATGTGCCATTCTTTTACCTCTTATTTGTGTCAAACCTTGTCATCTTTCCTAGTGTAATCTGTCATTCCTTTAACTTTTCATTAATGAACAAAAGATATTTTATGAAATAGAAGTAAAGGTTAAAACTAGTGAAAATACCGATTTTGCTGACTGTTGCTAACTATATTTTTTATTCTGGTTACAGGAAGTGTTTAATGGTTGATAGTGCACATGAAGGACATCAGTGGAGGAAAGACTAAATTGCTGAAGTCATATTGTCATTTTGGCTTTACTCGTCAAAGATTAGCAATTTTGTTTTAGGTTGTTATGTTGTTCTTGGAAAAATTTCAAAAGACTTTAAAACTATTTTTGGTTATCTTTTAAAGGTTGTTGGCTGAAATCCACTAACAACCAAAATTCTTATTCGATTACATCTGAAAGACTGTTAGATGTATAGGTAGCTACAATATGTATATATATGTGTGTACGCTGAAATTGGATATAGATATACATAGTTAAAAGTAGAACTGTGGTGATTTCTATCTATACTCTGTCTATGTTATTTGGATGAATGAAAGTGATAGTAGAATAATTATGTGAGTGTGAGCTTTATCATTCAATAACCGAAAAAGGCAGGGCCCACTTCCTTGGTTTTTGGTGATCGTTGCATTGAGATTGTGTGTGTGGTAATGTATGTTTTGAATTTATAAGTTATTCGATTATTTCATTACTGTATTGTTTGTTTAAATTATTTGTCTGCGTGATCTATTTCCACGAATTTATTAATCAGTATTGAATTGTTAATTCTTATCAGTGCAATATGTATTGATCTATTCAATATTTATCTGCTGGTATATATAATTCATTAAGCATTCGTTATAGATTAATTCAATATCAATTAATGAAATTGTTTCGAGTTAAGAATTTGAGTAATCAAGTAGTGTTGAAGGTTTGTTTGAAGTAGTCTGACTTTGATTCTGTTCACATTATTTTTAGATAGATTTCCATTATGTTATAGATACTTTACTACTATTCTGTTGTGTGCCAGTAACCTATTTTCTCTGCAAAACTATTTCTTCACAGGTCCTTGTCACACTTGTGACAAGAAGTTTTCCAATCAAAATTCTATCCATAAGAAAATTATATTAGGTTGCATCCTTCAACCCTTGGTTTATTAATTATAGCTCTTCAGCATATTTCCACAACATGGTTCGAAAGCCTACGTTCCCAGATTGACACTTTAGGATGAACTAAAGAAACCATTTCCAAAAGATTACATCAAACCCAATTTAAAGAGTGATTTAAAAACCACAGTTTTATCCGATCAATGGCCTCAACAACTGAACTTGATGGCTAGATGAGAGGAGCATTAATGTCAGTCACAACTAAAGAGGAATTCTACTGAACAAATGTGATCTCAATAGGAGGAAGAGGTGTAGATGTCTCAACACTAGACTCATGAACAAATTGAAGAACACATAAGTTCAAGTGACCAAACTTCTCATCAGAATCTGCATGCTCTCTTGTAGAAAGAGAGGGAGATGGTGGACCAAAGTGTGTGAATTCATATAATCGAGAAGAATGATCAACTGTCCTTGTTGCAACAATGTTTCTAGTCTGAATGTCTCTGATGTGCACTGAATCAGGTGTGAACTCAACTGTCTTCCCTATCCCACTGTGAGCAATCTAATAGATGGAGAGAAGGTTAGTGGACAAAGATGGTACATATAGCACATCATTGAATGTACTATCATCAATGTCGATAGAACCTTTCCCACATACACTCATATAAGTGTTATTACCCATCAATATATGTGGTGAGGACACATCCTCGAAAGATGAGAACATGTCCTGAGAAGATTCCATATGGTCTGAAGCACCTGAATCCAATAGCCATCTAGATGAATGTGAACTGGTGGTTGCACATAATGCATGACCCTTATGTGGGTCTTGTTCATCTGTTTGGAATGATGGTGAAGAAGAAGACCCGCTTGATGCAGATGAAGAAGAGTGATGAATATGGTTCCTCTCAAGAAGAGTTGTCAAATCTAAAACCTATTTTTCATATCCATTTATCTTCTTCTCATAACACTTGGACTCATCAGGTCCTAGCTTAGTACAATAAGCACACTTAGGTATGTATTTCTTTGATGTAACCCCCTTAGGAGAAGGTGAATCATAAGTGTTTTGTGAACTAGAATCCTTCCAATGCTCTGTGGTGTTTGGTTTTTGTTTTTGCTTCTACTTTTGCTTCCCCTGAGATGACTATGCTACCAATGCTTGGTACGGTGATCCTGTGAGAGCATCCAACTGTGATATCTTGGCCTGCTCTCGTGTCAACCGATCATAAAACACCTCAAAATTAGGCAAGGTAAAATGTGCACCCGAGGCATCCATAGTGGAATGGAAGGTAGATGAGAATATCTAAAATTTCCCATGAAGCTTTGACAAAATTAAGTAAATTCACTCTGTATCAGTCTTAACCTTACCACAACCCTGTAGAAGAGATCTTTGTTGTTTGAATTTCATCAAAAAGTCCTCAATGGAGGGAAAAGAATCAAGTACAAGTGAATTCAACTTTGCCTCAATCTATAGTGCACAAAATTGATTGATGGTACCAAATAAACTATTGAACTTGGTCCACATTTCAAGAGGACTGTTACACACATCAAGATGAAACAACAAGCTATCTGAAACATGTAAGGAAATCAAACCCATAGCCTCATGCATCTTATTTATATGTTGCATAACCTCAAATGGCATGGTCAAAACTAGCTGAACCGTATCTAAATAGGACCACAACCCCTTTGATCTGAGAAGATGTGTCATGAATGCCTTCCAGGTATGATAGTTATCAAGTGTGAGAAGCTCAACAGAAGAAGATTTTTTTACCATTTTTGGAGTGGTTTAATGAATGTTTAATGTGAAGATTTTGTGGTTTTTTGAAGTAAATAATAGAAAGCAAGAAAAAAACTGCCCCCACAATGCAAGAAACCAAACCCCAGTAGTGATTTTGCAGTGAAAAAGTAGGAAAAAGAAAAAAAGGCTTTAGAATTAATATTGTATACCTAGTAAATTTTATGGAAAAAATAATAGAATATCTAAATAGAGCGTGTTCATAGCTTTCCGATGCCTATTCATTTTTGGAAAATAGAGCAAAATTGACCAAGTTATGCCCCCCGGAGTGCAAATATCAACATCTGTCTTTGACTGCGAAAAATGGCAGGAAAACTGCAAAATTTTGAAAACATTCCTACACCATCAGAATAGGCTCAGAACCAGCTTTCTGATGCCTATTTTTGTTCGAAAATCCGAGCTAAAATGTACATTTTACACCCGATTTTGTGCAGGTTGCTCAAAAAGGGCAAAACAAATCTTCACAGCCCTCAGGGGCTAAAGTCTTTGGCCCTTGGTCATGTGGACGACCAGGGGGCTGGTGGTTGGGTGCTGGGCACTCGGCCCCTGGTCTCTCATACAACCCCAGCTAAGCTCGCAGGGGCTGCACACCGTCAGTGACAGGCTAGTGGCTTTGCCCGACCCGGTGGCGCTCGGGTGGCAGCTGGGTGGCGGCTTGGTGGCGCCCGGGTTTAATACAGGCAGTGCTAAAATTTATTAAAAAAACTTTAGAAAATCAATAAAAAAATTGATTTTTTATTTTATTTTTTGATTTATTTTTCCTTGAAAATTGTTCCCTAAGGTCGTATGGCCTTGGGGTCAATTTTTGTTTGCCTTTTTGGTTGACAGAGGCCAAATTGGACAAATTTTATATGAAAATACGAGCTTTTGGATGCTGCAGACTCAATGGCGAGGTTCGTTTTGTCCAAAAATTCCCAAAAAATTTGCTGACCCCCAGATCCACAAAAAGTCACACTAAAAAACTGTGAAGGACTGATCAAACCCTCATAGCTCCAAATTCTTCAAACAAGAATATGCATGCAGCAGGTCCATGCTCTGATACCATGTACAATTTGTAAAAACTAATGTCAGATTCCAAGAACACCTGCATGCAAAGGGATACCTTTCATGAGGAAGTGAATGGAGAAAAAAGAAAGAGAGGGTTTGAAGCTCTGAAATATGAGAGATTATATTATCAGAACAATAGAATGGAAAAATATACAATGGATCAATCCTCAAGAAAGAAGATCGTGCAAACCTAAAAGTAACCCTAATAGGAAGACATTTAATAATTAATATAGTTATTAAATGTCACATTATTCAAACTAAAGTGAAATCTTAAGAGAGGAATAAAGGTAACTTAATTAACATAATTAAGTTAAAACCTTTACTCTAACAGTCTCAAGCCCCTTTGAACAACAAAAAAGAGGAGAGGGGGATCCATTAACAAGAACAAATAATTTCAGAGTAGAAATTAACTGCCTAATCAACATTACCAGCTTCTCCCCAAAACCCAAAGCTTTCAAAATCTTTAGGATAAAATTTGAATCAACTCTATCATAAGCTTTGAGAAGGTCTAGCTTTAAAAGAAAAAATTTCTTCTTATTAACCATTAAGGAATATATATTCTCATGAACAATAAGAATAGAGTCAAGGGTTTATCTTCTAGGCACAAAACCATTTTGCTGAATCAAAATAATTTGAGGGAGAAAATTTTGTAATATAACCACCAACACTTTAGAAAATATCTTATAGATGAAATGGCACAAGCTTATAGGATGAAACTCATCAAAAGAGGAGGCTCCCAGTTTCTTTGAAACCAAAACTATAAAGGAGGAATTTAATTCTTTTAAAATATTATAGTTTCCAAAGAACTCTTTAGTAGCATCCCCCACATCCTTCACCACAATGTCCCAAAAAGTTTGGAAGAAGAACATAGGGAGCCCATCAAGTTCAAGCACCTTATTACCGTCAAAAGAGAAAACCACACTCTTAATATCATCATCCAAAGGAATACAAACTAGCTGTTGATTAAGATCATCAGAGATGGTATGGGGTATATCCATAAGAAGTTGATCTTGACAAGCAGAGTCCAAGAAATTATCCATTGATAGCAAATCAAAGAAAAAAGAAGCAGCCTGCAATAAATCAACATCCTTATCCAACACCTAATTTTTGAACCTAATGGACTTTATACGGTTGGAAGTATGATGCTTCAACGTAGAAAGATGAATTTTTTTTGGTATTTCGGTCCCCACTTTTTAACCACATGATTCTAGATATTTGTTTCCATAATTCCTCCCCCTTAACCACAATGTTATGCAATCTAGACAAAATAAAATTCTCATGTTGAATAAGACCATGATCATAGCTAGACAACTGAATAGATTTCTTAACAATAAGAAGTTCCTCCTTGATAAAAAATTTATCAACAAAAAATTGACCAAAATATGACTGTTCCACCTTCGAACATTGTATTTAACATTGGTCAACTTCTTAGCCACCCTATACATAATAGACCCATCAACCTGAATATCCCACCAAGATTGAATCTTATCCTTAAGCTCAGGATGATGAGTCCACATTTTCTCAAATGTGGAAGGAAAATGTTTCCTTCTCCCCAACAGGTCCACTGGAAGGGAAAGAGGAAAGTGATAAGACCCCAGCCTATTCAGGGTCGAGAGAGAACAAGAATAAGAAAGAAACCAGTCATGTGAAATAAGAGCTTAATCAAGCTTAACTTAAATCAGAGCATCACCAACTCTCTAATTCGACCAAGTATAAGTGTCCCCCTAAAGATCCAAGTCCAACAGGGCATTATCATTGATAATGTTCATAAGATAAAACCTACTGTCATCCACCATCTAAGACTCTCCCTTTTTCTCAGAATCATGTAAAGGGGTATTGAAATCCCACAACATAACCAGTTATTGATAGGATGCTGAGATTTAAAAGAACTAATATTTTTCCAAAATTTCTTCATGACACTCTTACTATTAGGTACATAAATGTTGGAGAGGGTCCAAGAGAATTGATCTTGAACATTTATGAAGGACATAGCCACATGATTACAGTCTTCAAATAGAGCCAAACCTTGAATCATCTTTGAATTCCAAAAAGTTACAATACCACTAGACACCCCAACAACCTTAGAGCAATGCATCCCATAATCTTTAAAGAGCATGTCCTTAATTTTAATCAACTTATACATCCCCATCTTATTTTCTTGAATCAAAATAATATCAGGTTTATGATCCATTAAGATATTAGAAAGGAGATCGTGTTTACGAGGGTGATTTAACCCCCTCAAATTCTAGTATATGATCTTCATGAGAATTTGGAAGGGGTGCCCTTAGAGCACATCTCTAGTAAAGTCTTTTGGGTACCATCTGATATATCTATTTTTCTTTCCTTATCTCAAGTAACATGGGAAGGAGGGAGACCTTTACCCCTCGACTTAGAATCACAATCAAATCTTTGTCTATTTCTGGTAGACACTCCCAGGGGGAGGTTGTTTCTTTCTATTCCTACCTTTCACTAGAATGAAGGAGGATCAGCCACATCTCCATTCTCCTTCTAGGTATGTTTTCTAATCATACACTCCTCTAAACCCTCAAATATAGAATTTGAATCATTAACATCATGGGGAAAGTTCAAACCCCCAATTTCTTGAGACACTAAGGGAGAGGAAACCTTTCCTTCAACCTTAGAGTTCAAAAATTCTACCTCCTTTACAAGAGAGGACACATTAGTCTTCTCCAAACCACTTTTTAACTCCTCATCCCCCTCAGAGATTGTGGGAGTGGATGTATTTAAGATATTTGGAGCAACAACCAGCTCAAGGGTTGCACTATGCTCATTTTCAATTTTGCTCGAAGGATCCATGCTCTACAAATTTGAAGATACCACCACACACATATTATTATTAAGAACAAACTCACCATTATCCATTGGAACCATAGAGGCACCTTGTAACACTTGACCCCACTCCTTTTCTCTCTATTTCTTAACCAAAGGCTTCTACACCTTCAATGGACATTTTTCATCCAATGTCCAAGTTTTTTGCAATGAAAACCAGCAAATGAGATAGTTTCAAACTCCGTTGCTTGCTTCCAAACTCCAAGATTAGAATTAATCTTCACAGCTGAAGATTCATAAACTGTTCAACATTCACACAAAAAGGGGAATACACTAATCACTTTTTAGAAGCATTCATTTGATTAATAGACAATAGATTTCCAAAGGTACTAGAAATCCCTTTACAAACTTCTTCATCCCAGAATTACAGAGGGAGACCTGGAAGCCTCACCCAAACTAGGGCCACAAAAAAAGAGAAATAACTCCAATTAAACCTAGGCTCCCACCTTTTGAGCATTTAGGAGGACTTCCCAATAAACTAAGGACCCCTTGTTAGGGCGAAAATAAGATCATCTTCATAGTTAAAAAAAGGAGAAAAACCTTTTTCCATAGCTACAATGTACACCTAGCTCTTAGGATACAAACGATTCAAAGAGAACTTATGAACCAACTCAATATGAGGGAAAGGCCCCAAAAATTTACCCAACAACGTCATTTCCATATTAGAGACATTTTTTTCAAAGATACAATTAGGGACAAAGATAGAAAATTCACCAGTCAACACATTAGAAATGAAAGCCACAAGGGAGTGAAGATATTTTACCTTTAGGCTTCACACCAAAGAGATTTGACCACTTGAGAGTAGCCTCTAAGTATAGATCACACCCTATCTTTTCACCAACATGCACAAAACAAGAAGATTTGAAACCCATGGCCAAATCAACACTAGATTGATTGCAACCAGACTTTTCAACACTAGTATTCCCCAACTCAGACAAGGACAAAGAAAAATGTGAAGGACAAGGAACCTTATGGGCCCCTTTCCCACCCAGGTACTTATTCTCCAAAATATGGAACCCACACCACTTACCATCAACCAAAGAACCATGTTATATTACCTTACCATCAACAAATTGTCTGCCATTAATGCTAGCTATAACTCCAAGGTTTCCTTCTTGCCTTTGCTAAATTTGAAAAATCCCCACTTCCATCACCACCACCTAAAGAGAGCTCCATGATTATGTTAATTTATTGAGATAGGTTGTTAACTTGTGGTTAGCACATCTGAAAAGCCTTCTAGGAGAATTAGAGTATCTTATTGACTCCATTGAAATTTAGGATTCTATCAATAATGGAGAAGCAGGACTAGTAAAAACTAATGAACACATTCATCTTTTGGAGCATGTAACAATTTAATGGGATATTACCTACAAATAGTTAATAGAATATACATAAACATTATACCTTGATAAGATATTTTATTAAAGTTTTGATGATAAATTTTGATATTTAAAATATATTATGATATTGTTATCAGGATTCAACCGTGTAGTTTAGAGTCAAACTGTTTGACCCATGTTTCATGAGTAGTGGTTCACAAGAACCCATCTCTCATGATAATTAATGGTCCACGTAGAGCTCATTATATCTAGGTGATGCTCATAGAGGTGAAGCTCTACGCCTTCGCAGGAGGTCACCCATCCTAGTACTACTCTAGCTCAAGTGCGTTTAACCACAAATTTTTATCCAAGGTTAAGCCCACATAGCTTGCAACCCCATTTGCAAAACATTTATAAATTGGTGTTCCTTATGAACGATTCATTATAGAGCCCCTTTAGCTCATAAATTGGTAAGTAGGAGATATTTTCCATAGCATGCCAAATTATGATATTACTATTAGGATTCAACCATGTAGTTTTGAGTGAAACTCATTGACCCATGTTTCATGAGTAGTGGTTCACAAGAACCCATCTCACATGATAATGAATGGTCCACTTAACACTCATTGCGTCTAGGTGATTCTCATAGAGGTGAAGCATTGGGCCTTCCTAGGAGGTCACCCATCCTAGTGCTACTCCAACTCAAGAGTGCTTAAACACAAAGTTTTCTCCAGAGGTTAAGCCAACTTATCTTGCACAACACTTGTTGAAGGTTTTGAAAATGGGGTTGCAAGCTAAGTTGTCTTAACCTTGGAGAAAACTCTATGGTTAAGCACACTTGAGCTGGAATAGTACTGGGATGGGTGACCTTCTAGGAAGGACCAGTGCTTCACCTTTGTGAGCATCAACTAGATGCAATGAGTGTTAAGTGGACCATTCATTTTCATGAGAGATGGTTTTTGTGAACCAATACTCATGAAACATGTGTCAATGAGTTTGACTCGAAAATACACGGTTGAATCTTGATAGAAATATCATAATTTGACATGCTGTGGAAAATACCTCCTACTTATCCATTGATGAGCTAAAGGGGCTCTATAATGAATGGTTTATAAGGTACAAAAATTGTTGAAGGTTTTGAAAATTGGGTTGCAAGCTAAGTGGGATTAACCTTGGAGAAAAATATATGGTTAAGTGTGCTTGAGCTAGATTAGTACTAGGATGGGTGACCTCTCGGGAAGGCCTGATGCTTCACCTTTATGAGCATCACCTAGATACAATGAGTGCTAAGTGGACCATTCATTATCATGAGAAATGGGTTCTTGTGAACCACTACTCATGAAACATGGATCAATGAGTTTGACTCGAAACTACACGATTGAATCCTAATAGAAATATCATAATTTGACATGCTATGGAAAATACCTCCTACTTATCATTTAAAATATAGACATTTTGGAAATTTTAGGATTGATCTAGAACATGTCTTGAGTACAAGACACGGGTCCGATTGTGGGATTATGTTGGTAAGATAGATTTGTGTAGCAACAAATAATAGGGTTAAATAACCATAAGGAATATGCAACACCTATAGCCAACCTTCAATAACACCTAAAGGATGTAACAAGAGAAAGGAACACACCCATAAATGTAATAATATATATACCACAAGGTGAAAATTAAAGAGAAGAAAACAAAGAAGAGTGATAGATAAGATATTGATAAGATAGACATAGAGACAAATAATATATATGATGTAATGAGAGATAGGTATACGAGAGAAGAAAGTAAAAGTGAAGAATACATATGAGAATAAGACACACTGATACAAAATATTTTATAATAATATAAATATATTGCAAGATTCTAGAATGAATATATAAGTAAGTGTATTGGTTGGTATATGGGTGTGATAAGTGTATCTATGTGTTTATTTTTATTTATTCGCATAGAATTATACCACACTTCATTAAAATAAACCACGCTAACTCTACTCTTCCCATTACCCCTTTTTAAATGATATATAAACTACACTTTGAAGTGCATAAGCATAGATCCTCAATTTGTGCCCCCACTTCCACTAACTTTCCACATAGTCTCCTCCTCATCATGATGCTTCACCTTATTTTTGTATCCCTCACTTGACCTCTTTGTAGATTGTTTTCTCTAATATGCTCTTCTTATTATTTTGTGTCATTTTATTGAATTTACTATTTTAATGTTGTGAAGATTTCCTCTTGGGGATGTGACTACTTGTTCATCAAATCCATATGGGAAAGGGTGGCTAAGGTCATAATTTAGTGCATTATGTTCGATAGAAGGTTCTCAATGATATGTAGTGTAAGTTTCATTTTACTTAACCATTTTACACATAAAATGTTGGTTTCATTTCCTTAATTTATTTTCCTTCTTTAGATCATGTTGCTAAGAAACACTACAAAAACCCTAAATTTATTTATTGCATGAGGGGTTAATCCTTCTCATTAGGGAAACATAAACCTATGGTGGTGCACTACTTGAATATGAGTTATGGTACTAGTGATGATGAGGAAGATGAGGAATGGAATGAGGAAGATAAGGGCAATGATTTTTTGGAAGTTTTCTCTATACAACCTTCAAACAATATTAGAAAAACAACAATAAATGACTAAAAAACTACTAAAAATTGCATATAAATGACTAAACTTGGTCACATGACCATTAGTAGTTTATTTTTTATCATTTATAACGTGACCAAATTTATGACTAATTCATTTTTAAACATCTATTTGGTCATTCTGATTGATCAATTTTCTAGCATATTTAGTCATTAATTTAGTCATTGATTTAGTCATATATTTAGTCATATTTATTCACTGAGCTTGAATATGTGACCATTAGTAGTTTATTTCTGTCATTTATGATGTGACCAAATTTATGACAACCATTTTTAGTCATTTATTGGTTGTTTTGAATGATCAATTTGGTAGTATATTTATTCACTGATTTTTGTCAACTTGTAGTATAGTATATTTAGTCACATGTTTAGTCATATTTATTAATTCACTGATTTCTATCAATTTGTAGTATATTTAGTCAATTGGTAGTTTATTTAAATTTTTTTGTTCACTAATTTTTGCCTAAAAGTGTTGGAAATGAGACAATGCTTTCGAGGTTTAAACATAAAACACATTAAAACATAATCAATCATTCATTTACACATAATGAAACAACTATTAAGAAGGAAAAATACTAGAATCTTATTGAGAAAGGGTGTTCTTAAAGTAGATACAAGACTTAAGTATGTGTCTTTGCTTTGAAAAATGTGTTAAAAAGTGTGTTTCTTACTGTTGTGACTGAGAAAATAGAGTTACAATGGTCTATTTTTTTCTTATACAGCTCCAAAACATGAAAGAACTACTTGAAAAATGAAGCCTAAGGGTCCTATATCTCATCCCAACCATGGGAGAGCATATAATGGTCCTATATCTAAGGGTCCTATAATGATTTTACCCAATGCATTGTGTACATGTACATCCTGACTTCCTTCACTCACAAGATGCTCTAAAAATTGTGTCAACAATCGAAGCCAGTTCCTGGAATAAACAAGGACCTACCTTGTGGACATAGCCTTCAATGTATCACAACATATGATTTGAATATAAGTGATGGGTAATATATAGTATAAATCCAAACCGATCACAAACATTTATTAGTGGATGAGCATCTGGAAGTCTTGCTTCCATAAGAAGGTTCTTTATCTTTTCAGCATCATATAAGTTTGACTCTCTAGTTACACATTCCACCTCGTTGATTTTTCTAGTTTTGGCTACTGCTTCAATGTATTTGAAGTGAATGTTGATCGAGATCCTCACTACCAATGACATTGAAAATATAGTTTACCTTATAAGTAGAAGGTTCCCAAGCTACTACAAAATTACCTCCTCAAATAGATCAATGAATATTAGTGATAAAATGATACAAGTGACAATCCAAAGTCAAATCACTTGGAGCTCAAATATGCACCCAAGAAGAAATATAGCCCTTCATAAGACTTGAACTTTATGCATGAATTTACACCCAATTATTTAGAATATTCCTTGGCAGCTTGTGTGACATAAAATAAGTTAACATAAAAAATAGGAGAGCAATTGTCAATGTCATCTAGAGCCAACATTATTAATTTGAAATAAATAAAAGGTGCACAATTTTTACTTCAATAATTATTTAGATATTTGAAAGACTCTTATGCAGACTACACACCATAAATACTCAGTATGGACTGAGAAATATGTTTTGTTTATACCTTGACTGATAAGCTTTACTAAAAATGACAATGGACAACAATAACATTCTTTTAAAAAGTCATGTTTACATTTGAAAATTTCAACTATTGACAATCCAAATTTAAGCATAACACCTTTACATACTCAGAGAAAAAATAAATAGGTTCATACATTTTTTATGCTTTAGAAGAGGTTATATGTTCCACCATTTTATAATTGCTATATAGAGTGAGTCCCTGTCATACAAAGACATAGATAAGCCTTTTATGTTCAGTGTTTTAAACTCTATCAATCTGAAACATATTGTCTAAAACTTCTGATGCTAAGAAAAGATCAAGTTACTACATATCTTGTAGCATTTAGTGAGGTAAAATCGACTAAACCACTAGAAATTAGTGAGGTAATAAGCATTAACAAATTGGTAAACCCAAACCTATATACTCCCCTTTGCAGTAATTATGCAAGAGTAGGTATTCACTGAGAAGCTATATATTATTCACTAGCAAGCAACATGAACTTTGTGATCAGACCCCACACTTCACACTACACTGGGAAGCAACTACTAATATATACCACTGTACCACCCATTGGGAAATTGCATGAGAAAACTTCACTCTATAGTAGAGTCATGATGAAAGAGAACTGTATGGCATTAAAAGGAAGTCAATGTTAGAAGCATCATAAGAAAGAAGTATACCACTATCACAAGATAAAAAAAATTGTTGAGTTACCAAGCAACCACTATGAACAAAAATATTTTGTAGCATGGAGACCATACAAGATTTCATTGGCCATTGAAAGAGGACTACTACAAGGTGAGGTAACTATACTATACAGTTCATCAAGGTGTATTGTCAACAATGACACTATACAATTATCACATCAAAGTTTATTTCAAGAACACTATCTAATAGCAATTTCTGACACAAGAGTTATAAGTCACTGTCATAAACCAAACAACCAATATCATTGGCATCCCATATCAGCACTGTCAAGTCAAAAAAATAAAGACAACTATCATTGTCAAGATACCATTCATTGTCTCTATCTTAGTTGGAAACTCATAAACCAATACATCCACAATACTATATACCTTTTTTCATCAAAAGCACAGTGATAGAAAGGAAAATGGACTATACATTAACAAAGAGGAATATAATTAGCAAAGATAGAACAAAGACTTCATGTTACAAGACCATCAAGATACTCCACTCTACTCCACATACCACTCTAATGTGATATACAAATAGTCATAACACTACTAGTAGAGACCTGCAACTAATCATCTGAATAGAAGGGATAAAAGGACAAGAAACATATAGAAGCACTGTATAAAATCATGAAATGGAACTGTCAAGCTAGAAGGCTTACTATCACACCATCAAAGAACTACTTCCATTAGGAACATGGGCATAATACACATGGATTTGTATATTGTATTTGTAATCATTGCCATTACAAACCAACTACAAACAAAGACACTTATGTCTAAAACCAATGAGGAAAGCATTCATTTCTGAACCATGTAACCACTGTTAGAAGAAAATGAAGTAAATATACCATTGTTCACTATTCATTGACAATATAACTTATCTTTCTTGATACTCAAAACTTGGAAGAAATTCTAGGTAAAAGCATCTTCATCTCCCTCTTCTTCCATATCTTCTCTCTAACTAAGAACTTCTCCATTGTCATCTCTCAAGACAAAAATTGAAACTTAAATTATTTGTAAGGTAGAACCATAGAGAAAAAAATAAGGATTACTATCAAGGGTATTTTTAAGTTAAGAGTTGTAACAATTTCTCATAGGTCGAGATAGTATAAATTAGTTTAGGACCATATTTGGATCATTTTAAAATATATAAAATGGTGATTTAAAAGAGAGGAAACATATTCTTTAAAGTTATGGAATTTTATTTAATGGGAAGGAAACCTTGACAAAACTATTTAAATTTCATGGACCAGCCAAATTATCAAACTATAGAATAATACAAATATTAGGAGCTCTACAACCATAGCTGCCTGAACTCAATTTTTTCACATGTAATGTTCTCAATCACTCAACCACAACTCTATAGTTAGAGTAAAATATCATGACCCTTTTGTTGTATACTCATTTGACTTGAGTGTTAATAGAATTTACCAATAGCATATCGAACTGAATAACTCAAATCCAATGCTGCTTACTCATTTGATTCAACTGTGTATGGGAAACTATGTGTATTTGATAATAACTTTATGAAGAAAGTGAAAAAAGGAGAAAAAAATCAAGACCATTCCAATTTAATTGTAAAATGATCCCTAATTCTATAAAACATCTAATGTCAAATTGAGTACACTAGTAAACAAGTAGATACATCATTCTTTTAGATGAGAAATGAAACCTTATCTGGTCAAAACATTTAATGTCAAATTGGGAAAAATGGTAACAATAGATACATCATTTGAGTTTAAATATGCATAAGTCTATGCAACAATTACAATGATGGCCAATCTTCAACAAGCCGACCTTCTCAACTACAAAATCATCCTCATAAAACTCCTACAAATTGATGTTTTGGTTTTGTATTCTTGTCAAACTAGGTCAGGCTATCAAACCCAATCGTTCCTCATTTTCTAAGTCCGATCACTCCCACACAATGCATCACCTAAAATGTGAGCTACAAAATGTGAAAACTAAATTTTGATGCCCCTGCATCACTGCCTCACTACAATGACCAAGCCAAAATCCCCAAAAATGGTGCAGTATTGTGGCAACTCACATTCTTCTCCTATATTCCTACAAATAACCAAACAATAAACCCTAAGTATAGTGTGGTGTTGCAGTGGTAATTATTACTATCCCTTTGATCATCACATGACTATACTCTAATGCTTATTTGGTTATTCATATGCATATCTTTTTATGATAAGCTTTAAAACATTGCAATGTGATATCATTTGAAAATTCTCTATTTGAAAGAAAGGTCACTGCCCTCTTAACCTTCATGTGTAGCAATCAATATGTCTCTTAATTCCCTAAATAAAAACTTTTCCATTGTGGTTCTAAGGTCACTGTTTTCATTATCTTGCACCTCTCTTTGTAATCTCAAATGGTCACACTATGATGGAAAATATGGAAACAAGGTCATAATTCTTAAACACCATGTTTTCCCACACATTCAACTGTTGGATGCCATATGGTAATCATTGTCCCATGACAATAGTGACCCCTTAAAGGCACTATCAACAACATTGTCATGATTGGTACAACCTTACCTATGATTTTTATCAACTATCCAAATCCTATATGCATAAGTCTATCCTCACTGTAACTTTTTTCATGGTAAGTTATGATCCTAAGATGTTATCATTGTCACCCAACCTTTGCCATGATGCAAATCTTGATTGACCTATCTAGGTCCTTGAAAGCTATCACTGAAAGCTTTGACAACCATAATGAGAAGACTGCCATTTAAAAGCAACAAGTTCATGATGGACCGATATTACCAATACTTGATCTACCTTGTTTAGACAATAAAACCACCATGCATTGCCTAAAAAACTACTCTTCCTACTACATTTTTGAAACCCTATGATCTCAAGGCTTGGTGAATTATAACCACTACTCAAATATTACATTAGAAAGGGTTTAAAAGCTCAAAAACTCTCTAATGCTTATTGCTAGATTATCGTTCAACATAGTGATTTAAAAGACAACCTCCAATAAGAATATGCAATCTCAAACATAGTAATTTTAATGCAATTTTGAATGAAGAGAAAAGAGGGGTTTTGGGAAAAATACCTAATTACAACTCAGCTTCATGGAGTTTACAATGAGGGAGATGGTCTCTTCACTTGGACCAACCACCACCTAGGATTTACTATTTAGCAATAAAGATAAAATATTAGAACTATTTCTATGTAGTGAATATTGGGCCTCCCTTCCACTATCATGTGAATGCAACATCCTCTCTATCCTAGGATCTAACCATTATTTGATTCAACTCCTCTTTCAAGAGGATCAAAAACCTGAAAAGTGCCCCTTCAAGTTCAAAATATGTGGATTAGAGACCCTGAATTTGTTTCCAATGTTCAAAAATCTTGGGTAGAAGGTCATCCCTAACATGGATCAAGAATGTTCACTCTTTCAAAGAAGTTGCAAAATGTAAAAGGATGGCTTAAGAAATGAAACAAAGAACATCTAAAAAATATCTTTCAAAAAAAGGAGTTATTAGAGGAAAACTTGGAAAACCTAAGCAAAGAAGTGATTCTAAAAGGCATGGACCAAGAAAGATATAAAGCTGCCTAGGGTTTGTATCTAGTAATCCCTTTACATGGAAAAATAGAATTGATTGCTTAAAGATACTCAAAGAAAAGATAAACTTAAATACTGGGGAAATTATGAAACTATGAAAAATAATTATTTTAAAGATATTATCTTTTTCAAAAAGCTACTAGAAAGAATGTAGTTTAAAATCTGTCAGTGCAAAAAATAATAGTTTTTATTGAACTTAATGTAGACACCTAAAAATGTCTCGATGGATCACATTGTCTAGCTAACATCATTTCATCCTAAAATCCATCCCTTTTTCACTTAATTGATTAAATTTGCCTAGCTATTTAATTAATTGCATGATTTTCATCTATTAATCTAATTAATTTAATTAGGTTATTCATGCTAACATTTCATCCTATTAAATTAAATACATCAAGTTATTTATTTAATCCCCTAAGTCCTCTTATTTAATTAAATAGCCCTAAGTTATTTAATTAAATATAATAACACTTTCCCCTTTTTCATTAAATCATTTATTTAATGAATATCATTTAATTCTCCTAATTTGCATAATTGAAACTTTATTTAATTATCAAATTACTAATAAATCTAATCCCTCCACTTGCAAAGGAATATTCCAAGAGAATATTCCTCATTTGCACATTCCTCCAAAAAAGGAATATTCCTTCCCCTTTTACACATTAAAACTTTGTTTTAATTTGTTAAATATCTATTCTCCTCACCCTTGAGGATTTTCTAAGGAATATTCTTCTTTTTCAACAAACTTACAAGATTTCATGTGCAAGTTAACTTACAAGACTTCTTGTGTAAGTTTTGAAAGTGTGTTTGTTTGGATGAATGTAAGCCCTTGATTAAATATCAACTTGCATTTTCAACCCTTGATGAGAATCCATGATCCATGCCTCCATCTTCTTTCCTTTTGACTATTAATTATCTTTTTCAATCTTAGCCCTTCATTTCTCATTTGCTTTCCTATAAATAAAGCATTATTTGGAGACAAATGGATCCATATTTTAACATCAAACTTGATCTATTAAATTCATTTGCACTTGCACTCACATTTTAGCATCCTTTTAGCTTAATTTACTTGCATCATTAGCTTAAAACATCTATTAATGGCTTCCATGATAACATGGTGCATACATTTAGCATATTTTGTAATTAGGGTTTTAATATTTTGAAGCTTGCATACATTTGAACTTGCATATATTTGGAGTAGATTTTCATACACCTATATTGATAATCTTAGCATTCATTATGTTAATTTAGCATTTAAATCATGTTTTATCACACATCTTTCATCTGTTTTGTCAATTATCTTCAATATAATCGATTGAAACAAGATCATTATCCAAGGGATTGGGAAAGGGTCATCATTCCACATCAATGCAACACCACTCCCCCAATAGGATAAGTTTCAATGGATTAGAATAAGTTTTTTTGAAGCTTTCATGATTTAATATGTTAGTTTTAATGGATTCTTAGTTTAGTTTATTCAAATGATCTTATTGGGACTGATATGTAGTGGATTAAATATCCCTTGAATTCATATGGATCAGGTGTAGTTAACCTATACTATGTCATTGGTCACATTTTGGTGCTAGGAGGGCAAATTTTACTGTTTTGAGTGTTTTTTGGAAGTAGGTTACAACTAGAATTTTGCTTGAAACGCGTCACTTTTTTTAATCATAGAAAATTGGACGAATTAAAGCTTGAAAAATGACTATCTGCGTTTTTTAGATCTTTGTCTTACCTTTCCATATCTTTTTACGACACTCAATTTCATCAAGAATTGAAAAGGATATCGATTTTTTAATTTTGTTGTGTTTTTTTAATTCTGGGTTTAATCTCTCAAATGCATGCTTTTCTTTTATTTTTAATAAATTCTATGTGATTATTCTTGCAGAAAGGTTGTTGGGTTTTGAAGATCTCATGTTTAAATTTCCAAAATATTTCACAATTTCAAAATTGATCAAGATTTGAGAAATTTATCATCTCAAGCTATTATAATCATGTTTTTAAAAAATTATGGGTTTAATCTCTTAAATGCATGATTTTCTTTCATTTTTAATAAATTCTATATGATTAATCTTGTAGAAAGATTGTTGGGTTTTGAAGATCTCATGTTTAGCTTTCCAAAAAATTGTACGATTTCAAAATTGATCAAGATTTGAGAAAGTTGTCATATCTCAATTTGCTGTTATAATCTAATTTTCTAAAAATCTTTCTCAACACTTGAAAGGATAAAATGAATTAGCTTTCAAATTTGGATAGAATTGAACCAAATAACCTCAAATTTGCTTTAAATTTTGACATGTACTTTAAATTTTTTTCTTTATCTGATCACTAACATGTCTCTAGCTTCTTGTTTTGGTTTTTAGACTAACTAGGTTTTGCAAGTTTGGACAATACAACTTGAAGAAAAGAGCATACTATTATCATTTGAACTATAATTGTAACAAGTGTTGTGGCACTTTTGGGGAAATTATAACCTATTTATGATGTTTTTTATTTCAGGTTTTAGGACCACACTAGCTTTCAATTGGGTTTTAAAATAAATGCTCAAATTGATTAAAATTGAACCCTCACATCATTTTGCTTGTTCGGTTAAAATTGAACAAAAAAATTCACACTTAGTTTGGTGTTTAAAATGAACTTACCTTTTCTTTGAGGGTTAAAATTAACAAGTGTTTGTCATGTCTTGTGGTTTGCATTTTCATCAGTAAATGTGTATTCTCTTCTCTCACGCCACTCAACGATCGTGAGAATCAAAAGCATTCCTTTGATATTTTGTATAACCACTAGTATATTTCGATTTAGATTTAAAATGAACCCCATGCGAGTTTGAGGAAAATTCATTGTGTGTGCTCTCTCCTTGCTTCATGCAATCTAGGAGATTGAAAAAAATGCACTTGATTTCTTTTCTATATCTTTAGAGGGCCTGCCTCCTTGCTTTGAAAGGAGGGAACAACCCAAGTGGTAATGAGCTAAAGCCAAGCTCTTTCAAACTACTATATTAAAAATGTGTTTGTGTTGAAAGTCATAAACAACAAGTGTGGATGTGTTATACCGATAAGTGTCACCCTTAGTATTTGCGTGAAATGTCAAAATCATTTCCTAAGAAGGGATTGGGAGGCCTCTTGATTAAAATAATCTTGAGCTAATCTTGTCATGTGTATGGCCACCTTGAATGAAAGTACTTGCTACAAACCAATTGTTTGGAAGCCAAAAATCTTTATGCTTGTTGGTGCAAGAATGGACATTCTGAAGCCGCCCCATATTTTACTATTCATGTTGAAACAAAAAAATCTTTAGGATCTTTGGATCTCCAGGATTTGAGATTTGGTGGTCTCGAGAAGTGTGTGCCATGGAGGGGAGCTAGTGTCGCCAAATCTCTAGTTGTTCACATTGTCTTAGTGTTTGGAGAAATCCAAGTGGGGATTCGACAAGTAGTATCTTTTGAACCTAGTGGTAAATGCTTGTGAGTCAGTTTAAAACTCTTCTTGGTTCCAAAACATTGCAAACACACATTAACAACTCTTTTCAAAATTTCAAACCCTTTGGTCTAAGTATGGATGCCCTTTGACAAAACCTTGATATTAATGTTTGTTGTAAACATTTATTCTTAGAGACTTCTAAATATTTTGGTTTACATCTCAATCCATACTTCCCAAAGTAAACCTAGGTAACTATGCCCTTAACTTATTGACTTTGGAAGCAAGGTAAGGATGGGAAAGCGAGAGTTTGGGTGAGAGAAGAAGAATTTTGAATTTTCAAACAATGGAGCAGGCCATGGAGGAGCATGCTCTGAAGATCTGTAGACGAAATCGGTGCAAGATTTGAACGGAAAGCAAGGTAAGGATGAATTTGAAGAGACTGACAATGGGAGAAACATTCAAGTGGACCTAAGGGAATTATGTCTCGATTGTTAATCTTGTTGAATGCACTAAAGGACACGAGGTGGACAAAACCAAAAACATGGTGGGGACCGCTGGTGGGGATGGTGCTAAGCGAAAACCATGGTCGTCTCTTTTTGGAGTCAAACCAAATGGTAAATCAGTTTTCCCCCCAATTTGCAACATTTTTGTGTCGACCAAGGGAAAGTTTTCCATTTCTATCCCAGATCTGGTCATTGATCATAATATCTCTCTAATTGATAGAGTGTTGGTTGGAAAATTCATGGGTCCTAGACCAAATATTGAAATTGTTAGGGGTTTTGTTAAAAAGAAGTGGAGAACTAATGGCCAAGTTCTTGTTTCTACTCTTCCTAAGGGTTGTTTTTCTTTTGAGTTCTCATGTAAGGAGGATATTTTGGCTATGAGGAGTGGTGGCCCTTGGGTCATTGGCAAGTCTTCATTAGCTCTTAAGAAATGGACTACAAACTTGGATCTTTTTGATTCGATTTTTGTAAATGTCTGATTTTAGGTGAGATTGCCTGGACTTCCTTTAGAATATTGGAATGAGGATGTCTTTAGTGGTCTGACTAACTCTTTTGGGGAGCTCCTTTCAATAGACCCAATGACAACGACTAGGAGAAGGCTTGTTTTTTCTAGAATTTGTGTGGGTGTGTCACAGAATGTTGACCTCCCATCATCCATTGAAATAAAATAAAAGTTGGGAACTTGGGTTCAAGCTATTGAGTTTGAAATTATTCCTTTTTATGTGCTTTAAATGTAGAAAATTTGGGCATTGGGAAAAGAAATGCCCGCTTAATGCTAGCGATGCAAAGGAGAAGCCCCAACCAGAACCAATTCCAGTTTGGAAAAAGAAATCTGAGGAGGATGGAAAAGTGAACAAATAAAAACATGGTGGAGTGATAGACAATAAAATGTCTGAGGATCCTAGGAAAGCCCCTGAAAATAAAGATGATGCTAGAATTCAGGTTGTTCTGGAATGCCCTGAAACTTTAAATAAATAATTAGAGATCATAACTAGAGGGACTGAGAACAATGAGGTTGGTGGGGAGGTTGTTGATTGCAACCTAGAGATTAAGGATCCCCTGGACAAGAGGCCATAGAATGAAGTATGTGAGAAAGAGGATGAAGAGATTGGTCTAGATGATATTCCTTCCCAAGGCTTTAATGCTCCAGAAAAGGAAGGTACTTTGATGCTATAGATTAGGATTCTCCCCTTGTTTTGTGATGGGTGAGTTTCTAGCTAGGTTTTTGCTCAAGATTCAGAATCAGTCGATTCATTGGAGATAGTCAAGGTTTCCTTAGTGGATTCGAGTCAGACTATGGTGAAATCAAGCATGAACTTAAACCACAATAGAAATGGTTTGATGGATACCCTTCCATTGGATCAAAAAGGGATTTCTAATAAGGACTGGGGATCTGGGAAAGAGGAGGAAATTCAAGAGGAAACTAATAGAGAAGATGTCAACTCCTATACCATGAAGAAGAAAAAGAAAAACCAATAGTAGCGTACACTGAAAGGTGTTACTACCAGAACTAGAGCTAAGGAAGATTGTGGAGCCACAAAGGGTAGTCAATGAAGAAGATCTGCTCAATGGATTAAAGAGCATGGAAGCCTTTAGGACATAGTGGATGGTGTTTAGAAAACCATTCCCAAAATTTGCAATTTCTCCCCTGGTAAGATATGAAGATTATGTCATGGAATATTAGGGGGCTGAATAGCCTCCATAAGCAAGATGTTTTGCATAATTTTGTTAGGGATCACAAACCTAATATTTTACTTGTCCAAGAATCAAAAATTCCTAAAGAGAAAGTGGAAAAGATTAAAATGTTTAAGTTTTGTGGGGTTTAGGAAAATAGTTCTGAAGGTGCCTCAGGGGGAATTGTCACCTTTTAGAATTAGAATTTTATCAAAGGTGATCCATTGTATGAAAGTTCTAATCATGTGGCCACTAGATTTACTCATATTAAAGATAATTTTAGTTGGATCATTTCTAACATCTATGCCCCCAGTGGGAAAGGGGCCAAAAAGATATTTTGGCAAGAGTTAGCGACCTTTCATGAGAAATTCATTAAGGAAACTTGGGTTGTAATGGGAGACTGCAATACCCCTCTTCAGGAAAATGAGAAGTTTGGAGGTTTCCAGGTGAATATGGAAAGCATAATGGACCTTTTGGACTTCATCAATAATCAAGCGCTGATTGATTTGGAGCTGCAAGGGGCTTCCTTTACTTGGTCTAATCGTAGAGTGGGTAAGGAGTTGATTCAAGTTAGGTTAGATAGAACCTTAATTTCTGATCAATGTTTTTTAAATTACTTTTTCTCTTTAAAAGCCCTTTCTAGGGTGGGATCCGATCACTATCCTATCAGTTTTATGGCAGACCCTATTTTGGCTAAGAGGAATTTCCCATTTAGATTTGAATGCATGTGGTTGTCCCACCCTCAACTCTGAGAGGAGCTAAGGAAATCATGGGATATCTCTATTTCTAGGACTGCTATGTTTAGGATTACCAAAAAATTAAGAGAAGTTAAAAATAAGATGAGGTCTTGGAAAAAAGAATCCTTTGGTAACATCTTTAGAAAAAAGTCAGAGCTATAGATTAATTTGAAGGACATTCAAGAGAAAATCCAATTGGAGGGTTGCAATGATGAGAATAGGATGAAAGAAAATGAGCTACTTCTGGAGATGCATGATATAATAGCCAAAGAGGAGGATTTTTGGAGACAGAGATCTAGGGTGTTGTGGCTGTCAACTGGTGATAAAAATACTAGATATTTTCACATGTTTGCTTTGAAACACAGGGCTGCTAATAGGATTACTCATATTGAGTATAATGGAGACTGTTTTGAGAAGGATGAGGATATTAGAATACAAACTATCCTTTTCTTTAGTAACCTCTTTTTGACTAGTGATGGAGTTAATCAAAAAATGCAAGATCATCTTTTTGAGGCCATTCTTGATCTTGTTAAGGATGAAGATAACAAAATTTTAACTGTTATTCCATTGAATGAAGAAATTAAGAGAGTCATTTTCTCCTTTGATGGCAACAAAGCCCCTGGACCTGACGGTTTCTCTATGTTCTTTTTTCAATGGTTCTGGGAGATTGTCGAAGAGGATGTGGCGAGTGTTGTTAAAGAGTTCTTTGCATTGAGGAGCATCCTTAAGGAACTTAATGCGACCTTCCCAATCCTTATCCCTACACATCCTGGCATTGTGTACTTTGAAGCCTTCAAGCCTATTAGCCTTTGTAATTCCTTCTACAAAATTATCTCTAAAGTCCCGACCTCTAGGATTTTGACTGTGTTGCCTGCCCTGATTTCACCCCAACAAAATGGCTTCATCCCTGGAAGACAGATTTTGGACTCTATTATTACAGTCCATGAAAATTTTCATTCTCTCTCTGTGTATAATACTGAAGCCTTCCTCCTTAAGTTAGACATCTCTAAAGCTTATGATCGTGTTGACTGGGACTTTTTACTCAAAATCATGAGGGCATTTGGTTTTAGCAACAAATTCCTCCAGCTAGTAAGCCAACTCATTTCGACTGCTTCTATTTCTAGTCTTGTTAATGGATCTCCTTCACATTTCTTTAAGAATTCTAGAGGATTAAGGTAGGGAGATCCCATTTCTCCTATTCTTTTTACTATCATGGTAGAATGCCTTGGGAGGAACTTGAAAAAAATGATTGATCAAGGATCCCTGGTGGGTCTGAGGCCTTCTTCCAGTAACTTGGTGTGCTCTCATCAACAATTTGTGCATGATACCATCTTGATGGTGAGATCTATAGTGGTTGAAGCTAGGAATCTTAAAAAAATTCTGGATGATTATGAAGGAGCATCTGGTCAGAAGGTTAATATACAAAAAATCTCTTTATTTTTCTTCAACACTTTAGAGCCAAGGTAGAATAAGATTGCTAGAGTTTTTGGCTGCAAAGTGGATTCTTTACCGTTAATTTATCTAGGGTTGCCCATGGGTTTGAAGCCTTCTGAATCTTTTTGGAATTTTGTGGTTGATAGATTCAACAAGAATCTTGCGGGGTGGAAAGGAGCTCTTCCCAGTCAAGCTGGTAAGATTCAGCTTCTCAAAGCCACTCTTTAGAACCTCTTGATTTATGCTTTAAGTATTTTTAAGATTCCCTCTAAATATGCGGAGGCTATTGAAAAAATTCAAAAATGATTTCTCTGGTCTGGTGTTGAAGAAAGGAAAAGAATGTCCCTTATTGATTGGGATTCTGTTTGTAGACCAAAAAAATTAGCAGGAATAGGTCTCAGAAAGATCATAACGATGAATAGAGCTCTCCTTGCAAAGCAAATTTGGAGAATTTTCTCGTCAAATGGAGAATGGAACAAAATCTTAAAGATGAAATATTTGGCTAATATTGGCTCTCTCAAAACTTTGCTTTAGTCTCCTTGCCTGCCACATGGTTCGGCTCTATGGAACAATATGATTAGAGGGAGGATTTTTTTTGCATTGGGTGTGGGATGGAGCATTATAAATGGGAATCTGGCTAGGTTTTGGGAAGACAAATGGATTATGAAGGAGCCCCTTATCTCTTTTGACAATTTCAAACAATGTGTTGATACCTATAAGGCTACTTATGGGGTCTTTGTTAAAGACTACTAGAGAAATGGGGAATGGATGAATCTCAACCAGATTAGTATGGACCTCACACCAATCCAATATTCTCTAATGGTGGTTAGAATGGGTTCAAGCCTACAGGAGGATCTTTTGGTTTGGATGACCAATCCTTTGGGTAGCTACTCAGTTTCCTCGGCTATCTCTTTGTTGTCCTTTTCTCCTATCCCTCCTTACTTCTGGCCTAAATCTCGGGTTAACCACCTTACCCCCAAGGTCAATATTTTCTTTTTGATTCTCCTCCAGAATAAGGTGCTCATGGTGGATAACTTCTGTAAGTGGGGTTTTCAGATCCCCAATCATTTTTACCTCTATAAGGAAGAAGCATAAACTACTAACCATCTGTTTCTTCATTGTTCTCATGTGACTTCTATTTGGGAGAGGTTTTATTCTCTCTGGAACATCGCGTGGGTGTCTCTCGGGTCTATCAAAGATCAATTTATTCAGTGGAAGGTGACTTCTTTGAATCCTTATATATGTAGGTTATGGTACCTAACTTTCCCTTACATAGTTTGGGGAGTGTGGAAGGAGCGAAATAATAGAATCTTCAGGGACAAGGAAATTTTGGAGAATATTATGTTTGAGAAAATTTATAGGTTAATTGTGGAAAACTTCAACCTTTTCCCTCTTCATGAGAACATGTTGGAGCCTGTGGTCTACTCAATTTATGAATTCAATATGGCTAAAGACTGGGAAATCAAAAGAGACGTGTCCAAATCCTCAAAACCAGCTAAAAATAATCGGGAAGGTGTCATTTGGTATCATCCTCCTAGGGGTTGGATAAAATCCAATTTTGATGGGGCAGCGAAAGGGAATCTAGGGCAGGTAGGGAGCAGGGGTGTGATAAGAGATAATAAAGGTATGTTTATTGCTGCGGTGGCTATTTCCTTGGGTATACAAACTAATCATTTAGTCGAAGCCATTGGAGCCTTCCAGGTCATTGACATGGCAAGCAGGATGAACTTTAAAAATATATGGATTGAGGGTGACTTTAAAAATATCATTGATTGTCTCCTAGGCAAGTTCCCCCCTTCATGGACCATTAAATATTAGATAGATGAAGCTAGGGCCACTTTATCTAGATTCGACAAAGTGAAAATTTTCCATGTCTATAGGGAAGCTAATAGTGTGGCCGACTATTTTGCTAATGAGGGGATTAAACATAATGGGAAAGTGACATGGTAGAACTGTAGTAAATTGGATGCCGATGTCAGAGCTTTAATCAACTATGATATCACCCATGGGAGAGACGTCACATTTAATGATGATTAAAATGAATAGATCCAAGTACTGAGACATCATTCGATATACTGGCAAGGCCGTAATAATTTTGATAGATGGTAAGGGTTGGCATGATTTGTGGGTGTTTTGGGTGTGTTGCGAGCTCTTTGATCTATGTTTTCATGGTGGGAGATACCAAAACAGAATTGCGACCATGGGAGGAAGTAGAAAAAGGGTTGAGCCGATGAGCTGCATGAAGAACAAGAAAAACTCCAAGGTTTGGAAGAAAATTGAGAGGGGAGGACTTCAACCTTTCATTGATAAGATTAATGGCCTTGACCCCAAGGTCATTGAGTATTTTGCTAAACACTGGAATAACGGTGATATTATTCTCTCTGGGAGGAAGGCTATTGTGGATGAATCTCTTATTGGGGAAATTATGGGTCTTTCTACTGATGGAGTGAAGTTCTATCATGATAGGAAGTTCTCAGATGAAGCTATAATTAGTTTCCCTAAGTCATAGGAGGAAAGAAAAAAGTTGGTCAAAGTCTCCAATAGTTACTTTGATGTCGGAAGGATAAAGAAGATCTAGAGGGAGGTGCTCAAGATTCTTATGGAGTACATTACGTTGGATGGTAGATTTTCCAGAGTCTATGGTTACCACTTCGTCCTTCTCAATCATTTTAGACATAAGGTAAGGGTCTCTTTTCCTTATTACCTACTTTGTTCCATGAATACTAGCATTGAGGAATTTAGAAAAAACCTAAAGAATAATCTGGTCTTGCATGTTGGCCTTATGCGGCTCATCCATGAGCACTTAAAAAAAATGTCATCCATGTTTAACCCTCTTTCAACCTCTGCCTCGAAAGGTTACGATACCGATTTTAGCTCGTTTGAGGGTAATAAGGGCTCGAACCCTGAGTGGGCGGAGGAAAATACTCCCCCTCCTAGCAAGAAAAAGAAGAATACCCCTCTAGCTAAACCCTTGAATAAAAAAGCTAGCCCTGTGAATACCACTCTTGGTACATCTCAGGTGGAGATTGAAAAGATGAAGGATGCCTTTGTAAAAAAGTTGGTTTCCTATTCGGGGGATTCTTCGGATGAGAACTCTACTGACCCCAAAGATAAGGAGGACTCCTTAGCCTCTTTTCATACCACTAACAAAGAAAAAATACCCAATTCCCTCAGTAACCTTAACCCTAATGACCATGTTTTCAAGACGGATAGGGAATTTCCTAAAGATATTTTGGCTATGGCAAAAAATGGAGCGATTGACTATTTCAAAATTTTGAAATGGGTTTTCCATGAGATAAAGGAAATCAATCTAAAAAATAGGGAACTCACTAGCAAGCTGGAGGTGTTGGAAGCTAAAGTGGCTTCTCAAAATTCTGCGGAGGTCTTATGGATTGTGGAAGAGAAGATGGCAATGGTTGAATGCTTTAAAAGAATGGTTGAACTCACAAACAATTTGCAAAAGGAAAATGAGAACAAGGTCAAGTGCTTGGAAAAGGAAATTGGTATGAACAGGGATACTATGAAAACCATCCTTGAGCATAACCAAAAAATTGTCAAAAATAACGCCACTATCCTAAGCGCTTTGGTGGAGAAAATGGAAAACACCTAGCAAGGATCGCTGATAGTGGATATTGAAGTTGATAAGAACAAAAGAAAGCATGAGGATTCTGGCCCTTTGAAGAGAACAAGAGCCAACCTGAAGAGAAAATCAGATTCTTCACCTCTGGAGACTCAGGACCTGAAGAAGGTGACCCAGGAAATGTGCAACCTGGAAGCTGAAGTTGCTAAGACTTTAAAGTCTCTTGGTTAGTTTAGGTTGTTTATTTTTTTGCTGAATTTTTGCTAGCTTTTTGATGGTGTTGGTTGTCCTTTCTTGCTTTTTTTTGTCTTGCAACCTTCTTGTCTCTGGGTACTTTGAATGGTTTATTTTATTTTGGCTTGTAAACTCTATGGTTTTGGGTCCCTATAAAACCCATTTTTTCCTCTATCAAAAACTATGCCCTTAACTTCATCCTTTTCACAAAATGGAACTTGTGACATTTATGACGTTTTTGACATAGAAATTTAGTTTAAAACTTAATCAACACAAGTATTTGTGGTAAAAAGAAACTCATTTAAGCAAGATAAATTGAGAAATTGAACCCCACATGAACATTTGGCATCTGATTGCTTCAGTGGAACAACCAAACCTTACACCCGTTATCATACAAGGAAAAATTTGTAAAACATTGAGTCCAAATTCTATTGTCAAAATTGTAAGATGGGGTTAGATGAATCCTAGCCTAGATAAAGTGACAACCATAATTTCTATGCTAAAAACCACACCTAAACAAGAGAAAACAACGAAAGCACAAGGAAATGAAAAAATCCAATAACAATACTCCCCATGCATGATCTTGAATCACTTCTCTTGCTCTCCTATTTCTTCTTATGCAACTTTTCCCTCAAATTTTTAATTAGACTTGTGCAAATACCTACAAAAAGTAAGTAGAAGGTTGGAGATAGTAGAAATGGAGGAGAATGGTCTCTTTTATAGACAACCATTCGAATGGACGGTCGAGATCGATCCTCTAGAAGGATTACAAGATTGACGGATGAGAATGGATGAGAAGGAGGTTATGAAATGAAGGGACAAGATCGTTCTTCTAGAAAGATTCCAAGATCAATGGTGGAGGATTGATGCATCAAAAGGAGGTGGGCAATGAAGGCTATGATGTCGACAGTTATGATGCTTGACCAGTATGACAGAAATGAAGGCTTATGACATAGATAGCTATGACAGAAATAAAGGCCATGAATAAGGCATCTATGACCAAAAGGGAGGGATAAATAGTTTATTTTAAATTATTTATTCAAAAATGGAGAAAATAGACAAGTGGAAAATAAATAATTCATTTGAATTATTTATTTAGAGGAAAATGAAAATGGGTATTAAATAGTTAAATTGACTTAATTATTTAATACAAGAGACACATGGACAATTAAATAATTTTGATAATTATTTAATAATAGATGAATTAAAAGGAGTGAATAGTTAAATAATTAATAATGATTATTTAACCATAGATGAAATATGACAAGCAAATAATTAAATAAATATTAATTCATTTAATTATTGAAGAAAGGGGAATATTAGTAACACAATTAATTAATTTAATTATTCAGGGTAGAATAGAGATTAGAAAATGAATTAATTCAATAATTTAAAATTATTTAATTAATAGAAGAATATGATAAAGCATAATTAAATAATTAAAATTATTTAATTATTAGAGGATGACGACCAAGGAAAAATGTTGCTTGCAGACCTAGGACATTTTTCAATATCTACATTTTCCCCCTCTTTGACATAATGTGATTTGAACGTTGTGTCAAAGAATGAAAATGAAAATCAGGTTCAGATCATGCCCCAGCATGCCCCGACGATGACAAGGTACAAGTATGCCCCCTTGAGAAAATTTGATAAATTTTCAAAAATTTCTAAAAATTTAGAAAGTTGTCCCAATAATACAAATGGACAATCAAAAATGAAATAATGAGGATGAAATCAAGTTTCAAAATTGATGAAGATGTCAAATTCAAGGTCAAGGGATTCAAAAGGTGTGACCAATAGGCAAGGCAAGTTAAAAACCCTAATTGTGAACCTATAAATGAAAATTTGAGTTTGAAAAAGGGTCATTTTCACATTCCAAATTTAGAAATATTGAGAGCTTAGAGTGATTAGGCAAAGAGAATGTCACCTATTCGAGAGGCCACCCACTATGTGTATAGGATCCACAGCTACCACCATCCTAAGGGAGCACACCTTGGGTATGTACTACTAGCCCAACTTTTAATTTTTTCATTTTGCGTGCATTTAGCCTAGGAAATATTTTAGTAGACAATTATGTCGCAAAATTTTGTGACGCAATTGAATTCGTGTTCAATGCATTCAATAGGTGATTTGTTGCAATCGTCTTAGTGTGATGCAATTGCCTTAGGTTAGGGGTAGAAGTGTTTATGATGCAACACATAAATTTGTGTGACATAATTGACTTTTTGGGCTGCATATGTGGTCAGGAATAATGCAAATGACTAGGTGCGACACATTTATTGTATGAAACGATGCATGTGTTAGGCAAGTGATGCAATTGCAATTGCGAGCAACTATGAATATGTATGACACATCTGTATAAAATTGCGATGCAATTGGTTGGTTAAATGTTTTCTATTTTGACTTGGTCAAACTAGGTTTTGATGGTCGATAGAAGATATAGGATTAAAATTTTTGGTTGCATGTTGATTTTAGGAGTAGCTAACTCTGATTTATACTCATGAATCGAGACCAGATGTGTTTTGACTATGAGACCAGTTGGGTGAGGAGGAGCAACAAGCACTCTTGGACTTAGGCTTTTTCTATGTGACTTATATGCCTATGATTAGGGAAAATAGAGGGATGTTGACAACATTAGCAGAGCAATGGCACCCAGAGACAAGCAACTTCCATTTATCGATACGAGAGGTGACAGTCACCCTGGAGGATGTATACAGGATATTGAGGCTACCTATTCACAACGAGTGAGTGCGATATGATCCAGTGCGGGGGCCACAAGCACTGTATGGCTATTATGACACTAATGATGATGCATAGCTCAAGATTTGGGATATGAGATCCAATGGGAGACCTTGGCAGAGACATATGACCAATTTTATTACATGTTATGTTTGTTGATAGTAGGAGTCTTGATTCTCAATCATAAGGGTAGGATTTCCCAATGGGATGGGGAGAGGTGCTTGGATCAATGGTTGCTTCAGGGACTATTTATGCATGGGGGCCATGTCTATTGGATATGCTTTATTTTTAGTTACATGATATTTATTATAAAGGGGGATAGACTCTGAGCTATGGGTGACATTGTTGATCATTTGGTTATGTGAGAACATAGCAGTGTTCCAGCCACCAGTGGTTTGATAGGCAATGGGCAGTGCACCATATGCTTAACTTTATCAAGGAGCATTGACTCAAACACATCTCAGGGATGTGGGTTACTGGAGACATGGTACAAAATCATTGGCGAGCTTCATTTGGAGACCATACAGGACCTACCAATTTTGGATAGATGAGGATGACCACTTGCCTTGGTGTCGACAACCAAGGTACCTAATCGAGCAGAAAGTGTAGTCATAGCACATTATTGAGATGTACTTTCTAGAGAGGGTCAGATGATAGTTTGGTGAGTGACAAAGGGTCCCATTTGGTATAACAGAGTATGGTTGATTGTCACAGGAGGTGCATCCTTGGGGTCCACATATTGTGATCACTACAACTAAGTAGGAGATAGATGCCATGTAGGCACTAGATTGGGAGTGGCGACGTGGGGAGGAAGATGCAAGGACTACACTGGATTATGATGCCTAGTGATTAGTACATAGATTCTGCTCACAAATACGCAATAGCTAGCGCCAATAGAGCATAGATTCAGGGGGTGAGAGGTCAGCAGGGAGGCAAAGGCGGTAGGGATGGAGGAGGATAGGGAGATGGAGGAGGACGTGGGGATGATGGGGGTGATGGATAAGAAGGACGAGGGGGAAGAGATTGTTATAAGAGGATGAGGGATGGAGGGTGATAGGAGGATAGACATATTCCACCTATCCGAGAGGAGGAGCAGATGGAGGAGGATCAACTAGAGGTTAGGGCAACAACAAAGGTGTTGGTACAGATAGGAGAGCAACATGCAGATTTGGCAGCTCATGTACTAGAGTTGCATACAGAGGTGGTGCAGCCAGAGGTGATGGAGGTGGAGGCTAGGGGAGATGGTGGACATGATATGCCAACAAGAGGAGAGGATGAGGCAAAGAATATCCTCTGTGAGAGTCATCAAGGGAGATGTGGGGGAGGAGGGCCGAGAAGATGATGGAACTATTGAGTAGGGTATATTCATGCTATAGGCACATATGCAGGCATTGGAGGTGGAGCTAAGGATAGTGGAAATTGAGAGAGACAACCTCAAGGCCAATAGGTATGCATTTTAGGTGGAGAGGGATCTAGTAGTTATTAGTCAGCAATAGACCGACTAGCGGATGATAGATTTCATAGATACATGTAGTGGGTCTATTATTGAGGTTGCATGAGAGTATGCCAAGGTGAGCAGGTGTAGTCAGTATTACAAGGAATTATATGAGATACTGGTACCACCTAAGAGGAGAGAGCCTTCATTCTCTGTGATTGATAGTGGTTCATGAGGCAGGTCACGAAGAAGGACCCACAATAGACGAACACAGAGCAAGTCTAAGGGTGAGACTTCATATGCTAGACAGGATACTCCATATGAGAGGCCTCCTACTACGAAGTAGAGACCTAGAGATGCATCATGTAGGGAGGATGCCCCAGGGATAGGAGATCAGGGTAGTTTTGGATAGCTCATCTTATTGTTTATGTTTGACATGTCTTAGACATTGATATTGTATTATCGAGCCTGTGAGCTCCACTTTTATTGGACACATCTTGACATTATACCTATGACACATTATTTGTTTTGAGTGATATATATGATATGATCTTGGTGGTGGTTAATTACATGTGTTGTGATGTTTTTATGCATTTATGATGATATGTTATGTGATGGATACTCATGCTATGATTATGGTGTTTGTTGATGCATTCTATATGATGATGATCTATGATGTTTTATGATTATGTTTATGCTTGTATAATATGAAATATGGATGAAATAATGTTTATTATATATAGATGATGTAATGCATTGATGGTTTATAGATGCTTTTATTATGCTATGTATAATTGGAATGACCTAATGTGATAGGATATGGAAATGTTATGATATGGTTATATGGTAATGCAAAATGTTTAATGGATTTATGTAATTTGAATGCAAAATATGATGTTTAATGTCAAATGTTATAGAATTATTAATAATGTGATGCAATATGTGTAAAATACAATGCAATATTATGAGAAGATGCTTGTGTGATAATCTAAATGTCATGATGGATAACGCCTAGTATGAATGTAAGGAATATGATATCTCATCTTTTTATTGATGTGATATTGGATGTATGGAATGCAATGTGATTGGAAATGCCTTACCATATGATATAATGAATTGTGAAATATAATACTAATATGATAAGGTGCTAATGGTGATGATAGTATGATGATGAAATCTATATGAATGCATTTTGTGGTTTTGTATATTTCTTATGAAAATATATGTGACCTAATATGAAAATGATGCCTATGATGCAATCTAACATGATTATATGTGCAAGATGTTTTTCTGTGTCACAAAACTTTGTCAAGATGTGGATGGAAGAAATGTGAGCATGGAAGAGGATGGATGTTAGCGTGAAAAAGGAAAGGAGGATGGAGAGGGAAAATTGGATAAGAGGTGATAAGGGACCAACCTTCGTACTTCCATTATTATAATTATCATCATTGGGAACAAAAGGTATCACAAATGGAACACAAAAACCATGTTATGATGTAGACCAAGGTGAGCAAGGTGACCATTTGTGAAAGAAAAATTGTCAAAAGACAAGGATTTCCCCAACTCATAATAAAGATCCAATTATCCTAGTCTTTTTTCCAAGACAAACCATAGACAAAAAAGAAAGAAAAAGAGGCCATGATCCATCATCGTCCCTCTAAATATTTTAATAGGAAATCCTCGAGGAGACTAGTAACACGACCTAGAACCAATCAAAAAGATAAGACAAATCCAGACCAACAAAGTGTTTTCCAATAGTTTTGATAAGATTGTTTGATTGATTGATTAGGTTGACCAAGATGACCAAGATTTGATTGATAAGTTTACAAAGGTTGACAAATTGATTTGATTGACTCTTCCTAGTTTCAGGAAGGACACATCCTAATGAAGGAAAGATTGATGGATTGACAAAGTTGATTGATTGCACCTTATTTCAGGAAAGACACATCCTGATTAAGGCAAGATTGGTTGACAAGGTCGACATGATTAATTGATTGTTTGATAAATATTGATTGATATGACTAGGTGATGTGATGATACCCAATTCCAGGAAAGACATATCCTATTTAAGGTGAGGGACACATCTAATAAGGTTGACCAAGTGAAAAGTGTTGACAAGGCATCTAACTACAAAAAGGACACATCTCGCTTAAGGTGCATGACCAAGTTGAAAAAGTATTATCTCAGGAATGATGCATCCTAATAAAAGACAAGAGATAAGACTGAATGAGACAAATGACATAATGGCCCATTTCGATATAAGACCACTGACGTGATTGATTGAGTGATGATAAGATGATTGATTGATTGATTGAAAGATTGGTTAGGTATGTTGGTTAAGTTTTTTTGTTGATTCATGATTTGTTCAAATGATGATTGCTTGCAGACCAAGACTATGATCAGACACAAAAAACCCTAAAGGACTAACCTAGGTGGCTCGAGGGTCCATTTAAGATGAGCCTTGCCTATGTAGAAAATGTGTAGAGACAACATAGTTCGACCACTCTAATGCAAACTAACTCTAACTCAAACTCTAACACAGACTATTTTTGGAACTTTTGATGGTTTCTAATTTTTTTGGATTTTGTTAGGTCATTTTATGATTTTTATGGATTTTGAAGGTTTTATAAGGCTGATACCATGTGTTACTTCCCATGAAGATGTAATTCAAGGAATTTCCCCTAGTCAAGTATAGGACCAACTTACTATGCATGAGAGGTAGCGGCGAATACAAAGGAAGATCATGAAAGAAAAGGATACTAAATGTCAGTGGGTCCCAGGCCATGGAAGGATAATAAAGCTTTATTATGAATAAGGGATGAGTGGAAAGAGTGAAGGACCAACTAGAGTGATAGTAGACAAAGGAGCATAGATTGACTACACATGACACCTATTTGTCAGGTTTTCACCATGGTACTTATCCAAAGCACCACCGAAGAGGTTTTCACTTTTGGATGAATTATTTCTTTTTACTTTCTTTCTTTTTTTAATTTTTTGTTGTCACCAAGACACCTGTTTTCCAGGTTTTCATCAGGGCGACTATTTTTTGAATTTTTTGTATTTTTGAATTTTTAAGGGATACTTTGAGAGTCAAGTGTAATACTTGTGAAGGTTCATGCTATTGATAGGTTCAGGCAATGGTTCTCCTTTAGGAGTATAAAGTTGATAAGCTCCTAATCTATATGCTTCTATGACAATATATGAGCCCAACCAATTAGGCTCAAATTTCCTAGGTTTTTCTTGTTCTACTTGATTCTTTAGATTTTCTTTTAGGAATAAGTCACCAATGCCAAAAATTCTAGGATGAGCCTTCTTATTGTAACTGCATCAGAGGTGATTCTGATATGCTTGCAAATGTGTCAAAGAATTCCATCTCTTTTCATCTAGTAACTCTAGCTCTTGTAGAAGGGATACACAGTATTCTTCTTGATCAATCAAGCCTTGCATGGAGACTCGTAGGGATGGTAACTCAACCTCTATAGGAAGTATTTCTTCATATCCATAGATAAGGGAATATGGGGTGGCTCCTATAGGGGTACGAATATTGGGGCAATAGACCCAATAGTTCGGGATTAAGTTGTGAGTGCCAATCACGCCAATGTCAAGATAGTCTTTTTTAAGAGATTTTTAGGATAGTCTTAGTAGACACCTCAGCTTGACCATTACCTTGGGGGTAATATGGAGTAGAGAAATGATGTTGAATATGGAATTTGTCACAAAGCTCATGGACATCTTAATTTTTGAAAGGGTGAACATTATCTGTAATGATGGACTGTGGGATACCATAACATAAAATTATATAATTCAGGATGAATTTGGCTATCTTCTTACCAGTAATGTAAGTCAATGGGATGAATTCAATCCATTTTTTAAAGTACTTAGTAGCGACAAGGATAAACTTATGTCCATTCGAAGAGGTGGGATGGATTTTTCCTATGAGGTTGATTCCCCATTGAGAAAATGGCCATGGTGAAGTAAGCGATTGAAATTCCTAAGCTGGTGCATGTATAAAATCTCCATGAATCTAACATTGGTAGCATTTCTTCACAAAGTGATAGGCATCGTGTTCCATTGTAGGCCATTAATATCCTATTCTCATGAGCTTTTTGGCTAAGATAGGACCAGTAGAGTGAGCTCCACATAAACCATGATGTACTTCGTGTAAGGTTGTTTGTGCTTCATTTGATTCGATACATCGAAGGAGGGTATTATCTAGGCTACGACGATAAAGGGTATATTTGATGATGGAATATTTAGATGCTTGTCAGATAAATGTTTTGCATTGGTTAAGGGACAAGTCAAGAGGTATAATTTGGTCATGCAAATAGGGATAAATGTCTTTGTACCAAGGTGAATCAAAACCAACAAATTCACACACAAGTTCAGTTTCGGGGACATCAAATGTATGGATCAACAACTATTCTACCAAGAACTCTTATTGCAATGCATTATTAGGAATGTCCAAGAGAGATCCGATGGTAGCCATTGCATCGACTGCTTTGTTATGTATTCTTGGTATCTATTCAAAAGAAACATTATCAGAGTATATTTTGAAGCTATCCACCATGTGTTTGTAGGGCATTAATTTCTCATCCTTGGTATCATAATCATCATTAACTTTCTTTATCACTAATTGAGAATCATCGCAGACCTAAAGATCCTTGATTTTCCATTTTAATGCTATCTGGAGTGCTATCAACAATGCCTTATATTTGGATATGTTATTAGTGCATGGGAATGCTATTCAAAATGACATGGGAATGGAATCTCCTTGAGGTGTGATGAACAAAATTCTAGCTCCTAAAACATGACTTGTGTAAGATCTATCAAAATATAACTTCCATGTAGTTGGTGTGTCTATAACAAAGATTGATTGATCTAAGAAATCAAATATCAAAGGATGATCCGCTCTTACAAGTGCATCTACGAATTGATCTACTATCACTTGTCCTTTTATTTCTTTTGGATCTATGTACTCAATGTCATATTCACTCAGCGTCATAACCCACTTAGCTAGTCTTCCCATCAATGCTGCTTTGTTGAGGAGATATTTTAGAGGATCAATTTTGGAAATCAATTTTGTCTTATGATTCAACATGTAATGTCTTAGTTTATATGCTGCAAATACCACTACTAGACATGCCCTCTCAATAGGACTATAGTTCAACTCATATCCAACTAGGGTCCGATTGATGTAATATATAGCTCATTCTTTGCCATCATTATCATTTTGTGCTAATAATGCCCCCAGTGCTGATATTGTTGTTGTCACATATAATATCAAATCTTTTTCATCAATTGGAGGCATAAGAATTGGTGGAGTCTGTAGATAATTCTTGATCTGATCAAATGCTTCTTGACACTTTTCTCTCCACTTGAAGGGAATGCCTTTTCTTAACAGATGTTGGAATAGGTGGATCTTGTTTGCTAATTAAGAAATGAATCTATGGATTGACTATAGTCTTCCTTGTAATGTTCTCAACTGGTTGATATTGGTTAATGGTGGCATTTCTAAGATAGCTTTGACTTTTGCAGGATCAACTTCTATTCCCCTATGTGATACTATGTATCCAAGTAGTTTTCTTGATTGGACCTCGAAAATGCATTTCTTTGGATTTAGTCCGAGTTGGTATTTTTCCAGTCATGTGAAAATATTGTCCAATATTGTTAAGTTTCCACTTCATTCTAGAGATTTAGAGAGAAGCTCACAACATAGTCTTCCATAAGCACATGCATGTAGCCATGAAAAATTGTAGTCATTGCCCTCTGATATGTGGCTCCACATATTTTTAGTCCAAATGGCATCATATTCCAATAGAAATTTCCCCAAGAACATGTGAAAGCTATTTTTGGTTGATCTTAAGTAGCAATCCTTATCTGGTTATAACCCGAGAATCCATCTATCAGTGATAGCATTTCATATCCAGTTGTGAGGTCTACTATGATGTCAATATTTGGTAGAGGAAAATAATCTTTAGGACAATATTTGTTGAGGTCTCAAAAATATATGCAGATTTTGATTTGACCATTTGGTTTGGCAAAAATAACAAGTTTCAATATCCAATCTGTGTAATCAATGAAATGAATGAATTCAACATCTAGGTAGAAATGGTAAGTGATGGAGAACCAATTCGGGATCTAATACAGGCATGTTAGCTTATGACTAGGAAAAATTGACTTGTCTTTATGCAAAGAATGTTGTGAACTCAGGATTTTCCTTGTCCGTCAAAGATGTTGCTAACTGTATAATTCTAGAATTATCTTGTGTTCTAATATTCACCTCTTTTGTTTCTTCTATTAGAAATGGTGATCTCTCTCAATCTATTGGGAGAGAGTCCAGTCCTCCATCCTCAGGCACCTCTAGGAGGTCTTCACCTTTGAATACATCCTTTATTTTTACTTGTTCATGGTCAACAAGCGCCTTTCAATTTTCACCTGAAGACCTATTATTTTTATTTTTATTTTTTTCATTTTCACTTTTGTGACTAGAGGATAGGACAACCTCACCAAAGTATGTTTCATAATCAATTTCTAAGGCCAAGTCAAATTTTTGATCCCCACCAAGTATTCCTTCATGAAGTCCCATAAACTCAGTGATTGCTTGGTCTTTCTCAAAAGTGTCCAAACTTGGTGGATCTTTTTGATCCCAATATATGAGTTGTGGGTAGACAAGGGGTATGCCATCATCAATTCTATTAAGAGTCATGGTGTAGGCAGATAGGGTAAATATGGAAGTAGATTCATCAGGTTCTTAGGAGGTAGCATCAATAGTTTCCCAAAAGTGTTTGATCCATTCTTCTCTATTCAAATGGGCTTTTGGTCGAGGGATTGGTAGGCTTAGTGGGAACCAATTGTAAGCATTTGATTGAATTTCATTTTAAGGGGAGGCTCATCAAGTATTCCAAATATTTTATCTAATTCCATAAGGGTAGTAGAGGATAGGGAATCCCATTCATATTAATTGGAATCAACATCAACATCCCAAGGGTCTTCATATGTCTCGATCTCATTTGAAACATTAACAACCTCACTCGAAGGTAACCTAATACCTTGGATAGTCACTTTTATAGGTACAAACCCTAGCCCTTGGTGTTTGATTAATTTAGGAGGTTGCAAGGGTTCCATCATTCCTTGTTTGTTTAGGCCAAGACCACTGTGTCCATCGTATCCTTTTCACTTCATTATTTGAAACCCTTTTATATATTGTTCAACTAGAAACCTTTTAGATTCAGTTTCTTCTTCTTCTCTGTACAACCATGTGAGAATGTGATCATCTAGAGATTCTTTGGCAAGTTCTCCCCATCTAGTGAAAGTGGTAGGGGGATTATGGATGATAACCTTAGGCTTAGGGGATGTGGTTTTCTGTATGACTTTGGTGATTTAGGTAACTTTTAGATGAAAAAGAAACTCTTCATGTTATATTCTCTGCATCCTTTTTCTTGGATTTGGATCTTAGGCTTGGAAGGTGTGATAAATGAAGTGGATTATTTAACAAGGGTAAATGGGTCAATTTAGTGAGATGGAGTGGTGGATGAAGTGGAAGGTGAGGCCTCTCGATTCATGGGTACTTGACATTCACTAGCTCCTCTTAGGTTTGAAAAATACTAAAAAGGATCAGGGTCACCTGGAACAGTGATATCAGTGCCATTATGTGGGAATTTGAGGCATTGATGGTAGGTGGATGGAATGACCCTC
>CM021104.1:424807950-424865164 GCA_007115665.2 Sequoiadendron giganteum
GAGGAAAGTGGCCTGTAGCAGAATCTCAAAGGAGTAAAGTTAATTTGGTGGCGAATCTCAGAATTCATCAAGTATTTCAGTTGTTTTTGGAATTTCCTTATAATTTGGCATGCGGTTATACAGAAGGAAAAATGGAACAAATCAAAGGGTCAATAAATTTAGATGAATACAACAGTGAGAAGATTAGGGCCATAAGAAATCTATTGTCGCTTGATGAATTGAAATGGGTAAGAGAAGCCAAACACAAGAATTTGGACATTTAAAATGAGTTTCCCTATTTTGAGAATGCAAAAATTGTTAAATTCATTTTGAGCAAATTGAATAATGGCACTTTGATTTTAGACAAACCCTACATCATTTCAAAGGAAGTAACTGAAAATATAACTAGATTATGCAAAGTTGGGGATATACCAAGAAAGAAATCCATCTAGAATAAAGAAGTTGAAACCCTAACCAGAGTTATTGGAGATCAAAGGGCATTGATAATCTCGACAATAAAAAACTCTATGACAAGGTAAATTGTGCATGGCATATCATATAAAATATTTTTCAGAAATGGATAAGGAGAAAATTTGGTTGGTGTAGTCTACATCTCACACAAAATTATAATGGAAGGTCAGTACTTTGACCTATGCGGACTAGTAAAGGATCAACTGATGGAGAATGTGCAATTAACAAAGATGAAAAATTACCCTTTCAGGTTTGGTACTTTGTTCATATGTCTAGTAATGTACTTTCTAAATTTTCTACCAATGAATAACAATGTGGTGTGGAAAGTAAATGAATTGGTGTACAAACAGTGATCAAGAATTTGAAATTTTCTTCAAGAGTTTGTTAGAAAAATTTGGCTCAGTTAGTATTTCTCTTATGGTAAAAGCACTTGAAGTTGGTTCCTCTTCTAGTGAGATGGAGAGAAAGAAGAAAAGAGAAAAATAAGTTGTTGTTTGTACTCCTCCAGAATGCAAGTTTTTGGAAATTGAAGGAAAAGGAAAGGAACAAGAAATTGTGGATATACCAGATGAGGAATCCGATAAGGAAATTGAGGAAATATAGGGAAAAGAGAAGGAATCAACCAAACTAGAACAAGAAAAGGAAATGTCAGAAGCAAGTGAAGAAGAAGATTACTTGACAAAAGAGAAGCTACAACAAATTATTCACAAGGAAGGTGAAATGCAGAAAATTGCTCAGTTATTGTCTATCAGACCCTCATATGATCAAGATATGATTCTAAGTGTACTAAGTCATGTTATGCACAATCAGATCAAATTGGAGAGTTTGCAGAATACTTTACCTGAAGAAATGATTGAATGCATTAAGGAAACTATGGACTCTAAATTTCAAAGCAAAGAAGAAGGAAAAATAATCTCTCATTTGAAGGAGCAGTTTAGGCTATCACTCACTAAGTTGAAAAATAGGATGAATGAGCTAAGGTAATACATAAGTATAGTAAATAACATCTACAAATATTGCATCCATTGGCCTCATGCAATGGGGAAATAAAAAGAAAAGTTGGAGCAAATTGAAACAGAATTGAATGGGATTGGAAAAAGTTTTGATATGTTTCAGGATCAGGATGGTACAATCAGGAAAATAATTCAAAAGCTACAGTCTGAGCACACAAAAGTTTAGTTCACTAAAAACACACTCATGGACACTTTTTGTAAAGTGAAGGACCTAACTAAATGCAGATTGGAACAAATGGTTGAGATACTGAGGAAAGGTGAAAAATTAGAGGATGTGATTTTATTATGGAATCTCTCACTAAGAATATCAACATGACATCTAATAATAACAACATGATCATAATCATTGGGATTGCAATAGAAGCTTGGAAGAAATTCCTCCCAAAGATGAAAGAGAATCACAAGACAACTTTCTAAGTAGCAGTTGTTCATTTTCAAAATTGTCTTCAAAATTTTGAAGTTTTGGTTATATTTCAAAAGGGGAGTTTGGACACATGTTTTATCAATTGTTTTGTTAGCATAATGCTTCCATCTTTGTTATTTATTTCAAAGGGGGAGAGAGAGCAGTGAAAAATGCCTCATCAATCTAAGGGGGAGTTATGTTTTGAAATTTTGAAGTTTGGCTTTGTACTCATATTGGTTTTGACACTTAGTCATTTTTCACTAAGTGTTTCCATCAATGCCAAAGGGGGAGATTGTTGGCATTTGGATTCTAGTGTTGTCATTGATGGAAACCTAAAGTCATTCATCTGGTCCACAATCTAGTATTTGCTCATATCAGCAGACAAAATGAAGAACAGGGCATCTAATTAAACCTGAGTCTATCGATCAATGTACATTATCTACTTATCAATTTGTGTTTCACATCTCAAGGAAGATTGTTGGGCATCTATAATACCTTATTCTATAGTTTTGTGCCTACACATTCACTGGTGTACGATCTAGGAGATCCGGTGCACTAATTTTCTGGTTATCTATGCTAGAAGGCTGACTTGGCGAAATTAGTTGTTGCAGATGTTTAATAAGTAATTTGTTAAATATTACTATGTTCAAATATTTTTATTTGGGTCCTCACTATGCTTTGACCAACTATGGGTGGTGCACATAAAGAATTAGTTGTGGATTTAGTCTATAGTTGGAAAGTATTTTATGTTTTATGAAAGTCGGCATATGGATGATCAAATCTTTGATTGCGGATATATATATGAGATCGGTTGTATCATTTTGGAGTAGTGAAATGTGTGTTATGTAAAGTATATTAGTGTGTGGTGTGAATTCAGAAGGATAGTTGTGTGAATTCATCTATGCATGGATTTATGATGCGAATTGTAAATCCGAGCAGAGCGAAGAGCAAAATCAGACAGAAGGTCGAGAATCTAATCCATGAGCCTAATCAGAACTATAACTTGGCATAAGTAGATGCTATTAATTCAGTTCAATCATTCATATGGTTTTAATCTAAAAAAGTTGTAAGGTAGTGAGACTTTCTACTTTGAGCAGTGAGCTCTAGGTAGTGTGCTTGAATGCAAGTGTATTCTCTTTTGTAAAAATTATATTTGAGTACTCAAATTATGGACTGACCTCCACCGCGGTTTTTCCCCTATCAGGGTTTCCATGTAAAAATCCTTGTGTTATGGTGTTGTGGATGATTGCTTTGTGTGTTTGCATCTTTCCTTTGGTTTAATGTTGAAATGGTTTAAATATCAGATTAATAAAGTTTAGATTTGTAGAATACTAATTCACCCCCCTCTCAGTGTTCCCTTGAGTCCAACATTTCCTAGGTTGAATTGATGAAGGTGTACTTTGAAATTTTAATAAGGATCCTTGATTGGTGTTTTGAAGTGTAGGAGTAGGACCTTGGTTTTCATTTTGAGTCAAAGGTGTAGGACCTTGTGAAGTGGAACCTTGATGTGTGTTTTGAAAAAGGGGGTTTGTAAAGGTCTTACCCATGGAATTGGAGGAACTTCCAAGTGTGAAACTTTGTCCTTATGTAGTGGTATGGGTTACCTTGTTTCCAAATGTTGGGATGCTTGGGATATGTGTGGTAGTGGTACTCATGTGTGAAGTTATCCGAAGGGGTATGTTTGATGTTTGTTGTGATGAAGACGTGCCAAGGGAAAATGGATTTTCAGTTTCTTCTTCCATAAGAGTTGACACATCAAATCCTTGAGGTAGCTTGGGACTCTTTTTGGCTAGAGCATAATTTTTTTTTTATGGTTAACACTAACAATTTGATCAACCATGCTTAATATTCTTGGATCTTGATAAGCCCTTTCAATTTCTTGAGGAGTCAATTTCTTGTTGAATTCTTCTAGGCTCATGTCTTCCCATGTGTTGGTTTGGTTTCCTTGTGATATGTCCCATGTAGGCATAGAATGATTCGAATTCATTCCAAGGGTAGTGTCATGAAAAGGGTCACTTGAATAATCCATTTCCTTTCTTTTAGATTTTGACCTTGTTTCAATCATGTGATACTTTTGCAAGTTGATGGATAATGCAAAATGTAAATGAGATTAAACTATGTTTTTGGATATTTTAGATTTTAGGATATGAAAATGAAAGGATGCTAAGGCAATGATGATAATGAAAGGATGATAAATGCAAAAGGAAGATAATAAGGGTTTGATTAATTATGAGGTAATTAAATTATGCTAAGGTTAAGATGAAGGCAAGATATGCTAATGCCAAAGGATAGAGGATGTAAAAGGATATATCAAACCAAGGGTAGGGTGGAAATGAACTATTTTTTTTTATATTTTTGGGATAAAGATGCAAAGTGCAATCTAAGTAATATGAGTCTAAATGAGAGTAATGTGAAGGAATTTTGAACTAAGGGTGACAATCAAGCTAATGTGAACCGAAGGAAACAAATTCCAAATGTCATTGACCATAAGAGAACAACCAAGACTAGGACACAAGACCAAGATCCAAACTTGACAAAGTGGCAATGAAAAGACAATGACAAGGACAATGGTCAATGACAAATAGAATATGTAACCAAGAATTTCCAAAAGCTCAAAGGTCTCCCTATGTTCAAAATCTAAAGGTCTAAATGCAATCTAAGGGTGAAATTATGATTTATGAAATGTAAAGGATGGGTGAATGCAATCTATAATGCAATGTATTTCTAATATGATTGCTAGAATGGGAAAGTCATCTTGAAAGTCTCAGGTTTACCAATCAAAGGTCACTATGGAATTGTTTTGGTCATATTTTGGACACAAATTTGAGGATTTTTTGTTTAGAAAACAATTACAACTCTATTTCTAGAAAATGCATCACACAGTTGTGGTGCAAGTTATTAGATGCAATTCTGGTTATCAAATGAGGCTCTGTTTTTGGAAAATGTGGTTCAGAAAGATGATTTCAATTTTCCAGTTCTCAGTCGTGGTTCACATTGGTAGTTGGAACTCTAATTTCATAAAATGCAGCTTTCTAGAATGTTACTATTGCAAGTATGGATGTGTTTGATGGTGTTGTCATTGATGTCAATATAGTTTAGGTTGTGTACAGATGGTATTTATATAGTTGAGATACTATAGAAGTTCTTAGAGTACATGGAGCTATATTTATGAAGTTGTAGTTGTGTTTTTGCAAAGTTCTTTTGAGAAAATTTGAGAAATAATGGAAGCAGTGTTGAAGTGTGTTCTGAGTGTGCTCTGGTATTGTGCTCCACATTTATTCTATGTTGATCTTATGCCTGTATGGATCTATAAGTATGTTTATGAGCTTAAATGGATAATATGTCCCGATTTTTAGCTTCTGGGCCGATGGAGAGTAGAAGATGTGTTCACCAGTGTGTGAATTGGTTTGGCAGAACTATCTATTTGTGGACTGAGAGATGTTTTTTCTCCACATTCTTCTGATATTTGGTTTCAGATCTTGTGGATTTGGTAGATAACTCTTTCTGATGGTTTCTATGTTTTGAAAAATTTGCTTTTGGTTTGGCGCTCTGGAAGACCTGCTCTAGAGCTCCTGTGTTTTTGTTGGTTGTTCCAGGTGGACTGGTGAAGAGTTCTTTGTTAATTAGGTTTTTTGTAATTGTTGTGAATGTACTTGAGGTGTTCTCAGAATTGGTAAAATGTCTAGTGAAGCATGTTGAGTGATCCAAATGTGATTATCTTGTTGGAGATGTGTGTACTTCAAATATCATTGGTGGTTTCATTAGGTTTGGCCGACCTAGTGTCTACATGTTGCATTAAGTTTTTGCATTGACTTAAGAAAGCGTGTACTTGATCCAAGATGTTGATTGGGTCCTAAATTAAATATGTAGTTGGTCCTCTCTCACTCTTATCCACCGCAGGAATGTTGAGTAGCCAACCTAGTTTGAATTTGTAAATGAAATTGTATAGCTGACCTTGGAGAATGTTTCTAAGGTTGAAAATGGTATAAAATCAAATCAAGTTGTAGAGAATTTGATATCCATCCATCCACGAATCGATCAAGGAAGTGAAGTGTGTGAACAAGTGCGAAAAGTAGAGAGTGGAAGAGTGAATTGAGGCAACAATACTTCAAGGTGTTAGACTACTTAAAGTAGTGAGTTGATGGTATCTACAATATTCTGATCAAGTTGTGAATGTGTGGAACCCTAGTGGTGGATCTTCATTTATCTCTTTTTATCTTTTGTAGGTAGTGAGCCTCCTTTCTGGATAATGAGTCCTTTGAAGGAAGTGATCCCTTGCATCTAGGTAGTGAGCCTTTGTATTTAGGTAGTGATCTTTCTAGAAGTGAGCCTTTGTATCTAGTATTGCATTACTACTATATTGTGAGTTAATCCTCACCATGGTTTTTCCCTCATTGGGTTTCCCATGTAAATATGGTGTGTCTAGTGTTTTCCTTCTGTTATTTTCATTTCATGTTTGCACTTAATAACTGATTGAAGTTAAGGTGAAAAGATTAAGTTTATAAGTAAAGTGATTTGATACAACTAATTCATACCCCCTCTCAGTTGTCTTGTGCATTTCAACAATTGGTATCAGAGCTCTAGTTCCTCGATGAAAAGATTAACTGCTTGAGGTAGATTAGATGGCACACAAGTTATATATTCCTTTTTTTGATGGAGTTGATTATAATGTCTGGAAGGAACATATGAGAAGTTATCTAATTTTACTTTGTTTCAATACTTGGAAATTTGTGGAGACAAAGTATGTGATACTAGTAGTTGGTCCTTCTTCTGCTGATGAGATTGCAGATTTTGAAGACAATGAAAGAGCAAGGTATGATATCTTGAGTGCTTTATCTAAAACTGAAAGAACAAAATTTATTTCTCAAGCTACTTCTCATGAAGTATGGACAAAATTGAAATACATTTATGAAGGGAATGATAGAGTAAAGTTGTCAAGGAAACTAACTACTAAGTGAAATTTTGAGAACTTGAGAATGGAAGATGGAGAAGACATTGTAAGCTATTATCAAAGAGTTGAACTTATAGCAGCAAAAATCAAGAATCAAGGTGGTACCATGTCAGATGAAGATATAATTGAGAAGATCTTGATGACCTTACTAGACAATTAAAGTGACAAAGTATCTACTCTTGAAGAACAATATGATCTAAAGACATTTACTAAGGAGCATCTATTTGGTGTCCTAACTGCATTCGAGATGAGAAATTTTTCAAGAGAGAAGGAGAAGACTGAAACAACCTTTAAATCAATGAAGATAGGAGATGATTCAGATGATGATGATTTAGAAGGTTTGGAAGAAAATTTCACAAGGAGATTGAAGAAAGGTACTAGTAAATACAAAGGTAAGTTGCCTTTTAAGTGTTTTAGCTATGGAAATATTGGTCATTATACATCAAGATGTCCTAATAGAGCTACACACAAGAAGGACAAGGACAATAACAATAATCACAAGGATAAAAAGGATAGGAAGTTCAAGAAATTGTATTATTTCAAAGAAGATGCGAGAATTTTTGATGATGAATCTAACTTTGAGGAAGATAAATATGAATGTTTGTTCCTAGTCTTGGAAAATAAAGTTGTATCTACTAACCATGGAAGATATGCAAAGGAATCTGGTCCAAAAAGATAGAAGGATGAAACAAAAACTACTCTGGTAACTTCTCTTCATACTAGATAGGATGAAGACTTTTGGGTAATTGACAATGGATGTTCAAATCATATGATTGGAGATAAGAGTAAGATTACTAAACTTGAGAATTATGATGGAGAAATAGTTATGTTTGGAGATGACTCTGGTGCTAAGATTGTTGTTAAGGGAACAATTAGTTTTGATGGAAAACATAATAGTGATGATGTTTATTATGTAAACAGCTTAAGGCATAATCTATTAAGTGTTGGAAAAATGTGCAACAAAGGTTTTAAGCTTGTGTTTTAGGTTAACACTTGTGAGATCAAAAAAGGATCCATAACTGTGGTAGCAACTGGAAGAAGAACTCATGGAAACATCTATCAAATTAAGGGTGGAGATGGTCAGTATTTTTATTCTTAGATTAATGAGAGTTGGTTCTGGCACCAGAGGATGGGACATGTGAATTTTGATAACCTGATCAAGATCAGTTCTAGGGAAATTGTTAGAGATCTACCCAGAATCATAAAGCCTTCAAATTCAATTTGCAGAAGCTTCCAGTTGGGAAAACAAACAAGGAATAGTTTTAAAGGTAAGAATCAATCATCTACCAAAATGCTAGAATTAATCTATATAGACCTTTTTGGTCCTACAAGAATAGGAAGCCTAAATGGTGATAGGTAATTTATGCTCTTGATTGATGACAACTCTAGGATGACATGGGTTACATTTCTTAGAGAAAAGGCTCAGGCTCTTGATAGATTCAAAGTGTTTATGGTAAGAGTAGAAAATGAGGAAAATCTGAAAATCAAATGCTTAAGGTCTAATAGAGGTGGAGAATTTACATCCAGTGAGTTCAATTCATTCTATGAAGATCATGGTATAAAAAGACATTATTCTTCTCCTAGAACCCCTCAATAGAATGGAGTTGTGGAAAGAAAGAACCAGACTGTTCAAGAGGCTACTAGAACTATGATGAAAGAAGAAAATGTTCCTGATGTATATTGGAGAGAAGAAATCCACACTATTGTTTACATTCTTAACAGAATTCGGATTAGAGGGAACAACACTAATACCCCTTATGATTTGTGTACTAGTAAGACTCCTATTGTTAAATACTTTAAGGTATTTGTAAGTAGATGTTGCATTAGAAGAGATGATGAAAATATTGGAAAGTTTGATGCTAGATGTGATTATGGAATTTTCCTTGGATATTCAAACAAAAACAAGGCTTACAAATGTTTTAATAAGAGACTGGGGAAAATAATTGAAAGTGCTAATGTAAAGGTTGATGAAGCTATGTATAGACCAGTGGAAATAAATGAAGTTGAACCTAATGATCCTATCTATGTGAAAATTCAAGAAGAAGAAAAGGAGGAGAAAAAACAAAGTGATGAAAAGGAAGAGACTTAAGAACCTGCACCTAAGACTCCTAAATATGTTTAGATAAATCATACACAGGAATAGATAATTGCAGATGAAAGTGAAGGAGTGAGACAAGAAGCAAAGTGGTTTAGGTAAACTTGTGTTTACTTTCTAAGATGGAACCTAAGACTATGAATGAAGCATGTAATGATGAAATTCAGGTTAGAGAAATGAAAGAGGAACTACAATAGATAGAGAAGAATGAGAAGACATGGGAACTAGTTCCTAGACCTGCAAACAAGAATGCAATTGGTTCAAAGTAGGTATTCAGAAACAAGCTAAATTAAGATGGTGAAGTGGTAAGAAATAAAGCAAGACTTGTATGTAAAGGATATTCATAGGTTGAAGGAATATATTTTGAAGAAAATTTTGCACCTATAGCAAGAATGGAATCCATTCAAATGTTCTTGGGATTTTCATCTCATAAAGCCTTCAAAGTATATCAGATGGATGTCAAGTCTGTATTTCTAAATGGAGAACTAGAAGAAGAAGTATATATGGATCAAACGGAAGGTTTTCAACTATCTGACAAACTAGTCATCATTTGTAAGTTAAAAAAGGAATTATATGGACTTAAGCAAGCTCCCAGAGCTTGGTATGCAAGATTGGATAGATACTTGACAAAGCAAGGATTTAGCAAAGGGTCTACAAACATCAATATTTACTTCAAGGTTGAGAAAAATAAGATATTGATAGTTGTGGTATATGTTGATGACATTATCTTTGGTGGAAATGAAGGTATCTGTAAGAAATTTGTTGAAGATATGCAAAAAGAATTTAAAATTTCTATGATTGGTGAATTGAATTTCTTCCTTAGACGTCAAGTAAATCAAACTGACAAAGGGATATTCATCTCACAATCCAAGTATGTTAAGGAATTGTTAAAGAAGTTTGGAATGGATGACTCCAAACCATTTTGTACCCAATGGTAACTGGGTGTAAGTTGAGTAAGAATGATAACTCTACTAAAGTTGATCAGATCATGTACAGATCTATGATTGGTGGACTGTTGTATCTTACTGCTGCTAGACCTGATATGATGTATGCAGTATGTTTAGTTGCAAGATTTCAAGTAGAACCTGAGGAAGCACATGTAACAGTTGTGAAGAGTATATTCAAATATCTTAAAGGAACTCTAGATTATGGGCTATGGTATCCAAAGAATAATGATTTTACATTGAATTCCCACACTGATGCAAATTGGGTTGGTTGTGTAGATGATTGGAAGAGTACAAGTGGTGGTGCATTCTTCCTTGGAGGAAGATTAGTTTCATAGTTGAGCAAGAAACAATATTTAGTGTCTTTATCCATTGTAGAAACAAAGTTTATTGCAGCAACATCCTGCTGTACACAGGTACTTTGGATGAAACAAACCTTGATGGACATAGGTGTGGTAAGTGATGAACCTATTTCTATATTTTGTGATAATACAAGTGCTATAAAAATTCCAAATAATCTAGTGATGCATTCTGTAACAAAGCACATATCTATCAAGTATCATTTCTTGAGGGAGAAGGTATTGAAGAATGAAGTTAGACTTGAATATGTACCTACCAAAGAACAAGTTGAAAACATACTCACTAAGGCCCTTCCAAAGGATAATTTTTAATATCTCAAAGGGAAGTTAGGGGTTACTACCCCTCCTTCTTTGAACTAAGTGCACATGGAGGTGCATCAGTCTAGTGCATTCATACACTCCTTTTGTTATGGACTGATGATCGAAGTCTACTCCTCAGGGGGAGTAGAGAATTTCATTGTTGCAATATGTGATGTGGTTTTACTCCTAAGGGGGAGTGAACAAAGCTTTATATGGAAATAATTTCCTTTTCCATTGATGTCAAAGGCAGAGAGAGAATCATGTGAAAATTTTATGTTGTCGTTGATGGTTTTCCACATCATGTGTTGCCATCAATAAAAAAGGGGGAAATTGTTGCAAGTATGGATGTGTTTGATGATTTTTTCATTAGTGTTTTCATTGATTTCAACATAGGTTAGGTTGTGTACAAATGGTATTTGTATAGTTGAGATACTGTAGAAGTTCTTAGAGTACATGGAGCTATATTTATGAAGTTGTAGTTGTGTTTTTACCAAGTGCTTTTGAAAAAAAATGAGAAATAATGAAAGCAGTGTTGAAGTGTAATCTGAGTGTGCTCCGACATTGTTCTCTACATTTCTTCTATGTTGATCCTATGCCTATGTGGATCTTTAAGTATGTTTATGAGCTTCAATGGATAATATATCTTGATTTTTAGCTTCTGGGTTGATGGAGAGTAGAAGATATGTTCACTAGTGTGTGAACTGGTTTGGTAGAGCTATTTGTTTGTGGAATGGGAGAATTTTTTTTCTCTATATTCTTTTGATATTTGGTTTCAGATCTTGCGGATCTGGAAGATCACTCTTTCTGATGGTTTCTATGTTTTGACAAATTTTCTTGTGGTTTTGCGCTTCGAAAGACCTACTCCAAAGCTCTTGTGTTTTTATTGGTTGGTCCAAGTGGATTGGTGAAGAGTTCTTTGTGAATGAAGTTTGTTGTAATTTCTATGAATGTACCTAAGGTGTTCTCAGAATTGGTGAAATGTCTGGTGAAGTATGTTGAGTGATCCACGTATGATTAGCTTGCTGGAGATGTGTGTACTTCAAAGATAATTGGTGGTTTCATTAGGTTTGGCCGACCTAGTGTCTATATATTACATTAAGTTTTTGCATCGACTTAAAAAAGCATGTACTTGATCCAAGATGTTGATTGGGTCCTAAATTAAATATGTAATTGGTCCTCTCTCAGTCTTATCCACTGTGGGAATGTTGATTAGCCGAACTAGTTTGAATTTGTAAATGAAATTGTATAGCCAACCTTGGAGAATGTTTCTAAGGTTGAAAATGGTATAAAAGAAAATCAAGTTGTAGAAAATTTGATATCTATCCATCCACGAATTGAGCAAGGAAGTGAAATGTGTGAACAAGTACAAAAATCAGAGAGTGGAAGAGCGAATTGAGGCAACAATACTTCAAGGTGTTAGACTCCTAAAAGCAGTGAGCTGATGGTATCTACAATATTTTGATCAAGTTGCGAATGTGTGGAACCCTAGTGGTGGATCTTCATTTATCTCTTTTTATCTTTTGTAGTTAGTGAGCCTCCTTTTTGGACAATGAGTCCTTTGAAGGCAGTGATCCCTTGCATATGGGAAGTGAGCCTTTGTATCTAGGCAGTAAGCCCTCTGGCAGTGAGCCTTTGTATCCGGTATTACATTACTACTATATTATGAGTTAATCCTCATGTTGTTTTTTCCCTCACTGGGTTTTCCACATAAATCTGGTGCCTCTAGTGTTTACCCTCTATTATTTTCATTTCATGTTTACACTTAATAACATATTGAAGTTAAGGTGAAAATATTAAGTTTATAAGTAAAGTGATTTGATACAACTGATTCAGCGCCCTCTCAGTTGTCTTGTGCATTTCAATAGTTACTTGGACATTTTTGAGGTTTTGGAAATGGTTTTGATCTAGATTTTGATTGTTTTTGATGAAATAATATTGGAAAACACATAATACAGTATCAAGCAATCATTTTTGTTCTGGTTTGATGTGAAAATATTCAAATTTAAAAAGATAAGCACAAATTCTAGGTTGGCAAGTACAATATTCACTAGATCCCACTTGGATTTCTCCAACCATGCTTATTCAGAGCAAATAGCCTAGGAACTTGGTAGCACTAGCTCCCCTCCATAGCACTCACTTCTTGGGCATACCAAGTTTTGAATTCCCCAAAGAGGAATTTTCTATCTCTACAAAGAACCACAAAAATGTGGGATGGCTTCAAAGGTCTGACCTCCTACACCAACAAATAAAAGGATTTTGGCTACTACAAACAAGAGGTGTCTAGTAAGGGCATCCATTTCAGGGGTACTATGATAAATTCCCTCAAGAGGTCTCCCAACCATTAGAACAAGGGATTTTCACATAATAAATATATTAGGGGAGAGCTATCACGTATCGCTTCCCGTTGATTACAAAATTCCCTTACAATCATATATTTATATAGTGGCTCAGAAGGACTTGGCTTTAGCCTATTACTACTTGGGTCATTCCGTCGGGGTGAGTAATTTTTCCCACCAAGGTAGGCCCTCTAAAGGGTAATCACAAAATCTGATGGGTCTGGCTTTTTTATCACCGAATTTGCACAAGGTGAGAGCATAATACCTACCATCCTTCAAACACTAAAACATTGATTCATTACTCCCTATTTAAATCTACGTGAGAGAATACAATCATTCTTTTTAAAGCACCAATGGAAGTGTTATCTAATCTAAAGTAAACAAGATTATGTTTTCAAAATATAGCCTTGGACAAATGAAACCTACAAAACCACATGTTAGTAGTTTCTCAGAACTATCTTGGACCAACAAAAAGCTATAGAAACTAAGTTAGCACAAGAGATTAAAAACCAAACTAAAACTCAAAGGTTAACAACTAACTAAACTAGGAAATGAAGAGGCTAAATTGAACTAAGAAAATAAAATCTTAAAGAAAACTAAAAACTAAGAGCTCGATTGTTCTTGTTGCTTCCAAAGAAGTAATTTTGAGGAGCTCCACTCTAAAGCCACACACTACAAACAAAATATTAGTAACCCAAAAACCTTATTCTACTTGCCCAACCCAAAAGAAAAATTGAAAATATCTTAAAATTGAAACTTTTTTACCGAGCAGACAAATGTGTTGTTTCTTTCCTCAGTTGCCTCACTGCATTGCATCACATGAAATCGATTGCGTCGTGTTTTTCAATTCAATTTTTTTTGCCCACAAATGCCTTATGCATATGCATTGTTTTTGGTTGAATGTATCATTGCGTTTGTCAAATGTGTCACTTCATGGAAAATGTGTCACTATGTTTAACAATTGTGTCGTTTCATACCTAAAATCTATAAAAATAAGCAAAATTCATACAATTTTTTTGCAAAAAAAAAAATTCATGTTGGGTTCACCAATGTAAGATGGGGTTAGATGAATCCTAGCCTATAATGAGTGACAACCAATAGTTCTAAGCTAAAAACCACACCTAAACAAGAGAAAAAATGAAGGCACAAGGAAATGAAAACGTCAAATACAATACTCCCCATGCTTTATCTTGAATCACTTTTCTTGGTCTCCTATTTCTCTTTATGCAACTTTTCCCTTAAATTTTGAATTAGACTTGTGTAAATACCTACAAATAGTAAGTAGAAGGATGGAAATAATTAGTTGTTAAGGTAGAAATGGAGGAGAATGGTATTTTTTATAGAAAATCATTCGAACGGGTGGCTAAGATCGATCCTCTAGAAGGATTCCAAGATCGACAAATGAGAATGGATTAGAAGGAGGTTACGAAATGAAGGGCCAAGATCGATCTTTTGGAAAGATGCCAAGATCAACAGTGGAGGATTGATGCACCAAAAGGAGGTGGGAAATGAAGGCTATGACATTGATGGCTATGATAGAAATGAAGGCTTATGACAAAGATGGCTATGATAGAAATAAAGGCCATGAACAGGGCATATTTGACCAAAAGGGAGGGATAAATAATTTATTTTAAATTATTTATTCAAAAATAAAGAAAATGGACAAGTGGAATAAATAATTCATTCGAATTATTTATTTGGAGGAAAATGTAAAGGGGTATCAAATAATTAAATTGACTTAATTATTTAATACAAGAGGCACATGGACAATTAAATAATTTTGATAATTATTTAATAATAGATGAATTAAAAGGAGTGAATAGTTAAATAATTAATAATTATTATTTAACCATAGACAAAATATGATAAGAAGATAATTAAATAAATATTAATTCATTTAATTATTGAAGAAAGGGGAATATTAGCGACACAATTAATTAATTTAATTGATCAGGGTAGAATAGAGATTATAAAATGAATTAATTAAATAATTTAAAATTATTTAATTATTAGAGGATGACGACCAAGGAAAAATGTTGTTTGCAAACCTAGGACATTTTTCAATTCCTACAAAAATCATTGGGTCCTATTTCCAAATTCATTTGAGTTTTATTTTACCAAAATCATTGAGTCCTTAGGGTTTTATCACTTTAGAGGTATAGCATGTTTCTCACTACCTTGGTCTTGGAAAACAAAATTTCATTCTAGGTCAACATTGGGTCAAACATTTCATCCATCCTTCATCATATTTCATCCTTCACTTCACCACTTTGTAAAATTTTGAACACACCAACACTTTGGACTTAGACATCTATCAATATGAACCCTAACTTAGCTACTTTGTATGTGAAATGAATCATTTTCCATGCATTTATTTAAGTTATTTATCATTTGTCGACTAGTTTATCTTGAAGCTCACAAGTCTACCTTAAAGATTCACAAGTTCATTAACATCTTTTATCCAAACATAAAAAAATCAAACTTCTAGTCAAAAGTGTTGTCCCAAAACGTTTGCAAAAGATCACTCTCCATATCATTCATCATTTTCATCACCCACTCACATAATTGGTCCAAAACACAAGAAAAACATGGGATGTAAACTCAATCCATTCATCATGAGTGATCTAAATCAACCAAACTATCAAAACCTTATATTTCCAATTGATTATCAAAACTCACATTTATACAATCCACACATGGGATCATTATATCATACAAACCTCAATACTACAACAAATGTAAGTATAAACAACTTTCCTATGGTAGATCTAAATCAAAGTCAAAACCTACAAATCTATGTTCCAAATGATCAATACACGAGTCTTCAACAAAACAACATTATCCCATCAAATCAATACATGTCAAATATGAATATACCAAATACAAACTTACCAAACATGAACATATCAAATCCACACTTGGTGAACTATGGGATAGATACATTTGCAATACCAATTTTGTTTAAAATCCAAAAAATATACTGACAACTCAATGTATTGATCCAAATCAAGGTAACACCATGCAAAATCTATTAGGAAATTGTGTCTCAACCTTGCAATTATATAACAGTTATTATTGATAGACAAAATGGTTTTGTTACTTAATTCGTGGGGTTCCAAGTTTTCCTAACCTAAGTCATGGGTTTTCAAAACTTCGTAACCTCTGACAAGAGGTTATAAGGTTTTGGTTTTTAGCGAATTAGTGATATATTTGTTGTCGGAGAGTCACAGGTTTTTATAACTCCGTAACTTCTGACAAGAGGTTCCAAGTTTCGGGTTTTTAGCGAATTATTGATCTATTTGTTATTGGCAAGTGATAGGTTTTCAGTTGTTTGTAACCTTTAACATGAGGTTCTGAGGTTTGGTTTTCTTGTGGTTTAGTGATGGAGTGAAAAGGAGGAAGGAAGTGCTCTAAGTGGGACCCAACCATGATGATCATTGATGAAGAAGGTGGGACCTACAAAGGCAACATACAATGACACTAGACAAAGCTTAAGGTGGAACCCGATAGGCTGACGATGGAGTTTGGTGATGTGTGATGATAAGTAGCGAATGGAGTGATAGTCTATTGTATCATCAACAGGGATTGATACATTGTAAATCTAGACCATTAATTATTAGGGTTTAGATCTAATAGTGGATATTCTTGTTGGCTTGTCTTGCCCTAGAATGTAACTATTTTTGTGAGGGCACTACATTACAGCTGTAAAATAGTGATAGTATGAAGTAGAGTGAGAGACTGTGATGTATTCTAAGAGTCTGTTAGCAACCATGTTGTCTCTTGATCTCTAAGTGGTGATACTCCTATGAAAATATTGCTCTATAGGTATATTGTAATCTTTGTGATTTACTAAACAATATATTGGGCAGATTTTGGAGTGTGGGGTTTTTCTCCTTAAAGGGTTTTCCCCACATAAATCACTATGTCATGGTATGTGTGATATTTATGTTTATTCTTGTTTAAGTTTATGTAACTGTTAAAGATCTATAAAAAAATTTATATTTTTCTCCTCTCAAGATTAGTGTAGTAAGTTGTTTCACTACCTTAGCTTCCTTACAAGTGGTATCAAAGCTTGATCACCTTTGGTTTCAGTTGTGGGTTGTTTTATTTTTTGAAATAGTCCATATTTGAGTGGGAGCTTGTGTAGAAGACACTTTGTGATATTGTTACAGGAATTCTCAGATGGAAAGTTCATCAAGGAGAATAGAGGTGGATAAACCTTTTGGAAATAAATTTGAAATGTGGAAGCTGAAGATGGAGGATCTATTAATAGATCAAGATCTGTGGGATGTTGTTGATGAGAATTTTTCAAAGCCTACAAATCCTACTTTTAGGCTGCTCAATGTGATGTTATGGATCACAAATCCAAGGGTCTAATTAGATTGTGCCTGGTAGACTCTATTTTAATCAATTTTCATGAAGAGACCTCTGCATAGAAACTATGGAAGAAGCTTGGTGAGATGTATCAAGCCAAATCTTTAGTGAACAAGATTTTCTTGAGGAAGAAATTATATTCCTTGAGAATGGAAGAGGTTGGTTAGATTACAGAACTCCTAGAACCATTCAATATGTTGGTGGCTCAGTTGGCATCAATTGGTGTCAAAATGGATGAGGAAGAGAAATTCCAGATCTTGCTTTGTTCTTTGCCTGATTCATGGGATTCTCTTGTTATGGCTATTGGGAGTACTTTCATTGTATTGAAGATTGAAGATGTGGTGGGTTCTTTTATTTTTGAAGAGATGAGGAGGAAAGTATCCATCAGTGCCAAGGAGACCCTAAATGTTCATGGAAGACCTAAGGAAAAATGCAAGAAGAATGAGAAGTGTGAAAAATCCAAGTCTAGGGGGAGATCTAAGTCTCTTGGAAAGTCCAAAGTTATTTGTTAGAACTATGGTAAGCCTAGACATGTTCATAAGGACTGCAAAGAAGAAAAGAAGAAGCAAAACAAGAAATTTGATTATGATTTTGAGTCTGAGAAGGGATATGGTGATTCATTCATTGCATCTTTGGCAACTTGTGTAGGTAATGATGTATGGTTAATTGACTTGGGTGCATCTTTCCATATGAACTTTAATAGAGATTGGTTTTTTTAATATGAAGAATTTGATGGAGGTAAGGTGTACTTGGGTGATGATTCTCATTTAGAAATTGTTGACCATGGTAAAGTTAAAATAAGGTTTCCTGATGGTAGAATAAAAATGATTAATGATGTGTTGCATGTCAGTGGTTTAGCATGAAATCTGTTAGCTGTGAGAAAACTAATAGATGCGGGTGTGCATGTAGTATTTTCTGATGTAGGATGCAAGATGGTTAGAGGTGCTATGGTGATTCCTAGAGGTGTCAGATATGGCACATTGTATAAGCTTGATGCATGCACTATTGAGTGCAATAGTACTTCTATGAAAATAAAGTATGTGGAAGAAGTGAGGGTTTCACCTTCAACAGATGGTCATGGATTTTGGGTACCCAAGGGTGTTCTATCTTCTAAAACAAATTTACCTATAGAGAAAACTATGTTATGGAACTAGAGACTTGGCCACATTGGATACAAGGGTCTAAGGACCTTGAAAAATAAAAAATTGTGTTGAGGGTTTGTTTGATTGTAACCTTGAATACGATTTTTGTGAGCATTGTATTTATGGAAAATAAAACCTCATTTAGTTTTACTTGAGTTCTCATAAATCATGTGATGTATTAGATATTACTCATTCTAATGTGTTTGGTCTTGTAGATGTTCCTTCAATTGATAAATCCATATATTATGTTTCATTTATTGATGATTATAGTAGAAGGACATGGGTATATTTTCTAAAGAGTAAATCTAAAGTTTTCAGTCGATTTAAAGAATTTAAAGCAATGGTTGAGTTGCAAACTGGAAAGAAAGTAAAGTGTTTGAGGACTGATAATGGTAGTGAATTTTGTTCCAATGATTTTGATAAATTCTATAAAGATTGTGGTATTCATATAAAAAAGTCAACTTTGTATTCTCCATGAAAAAATGGAGTTGTAGAAAGAATGAGCGGGAAAATGATGGAGAAGGCTAGGAGTATGTTGAGTGGTGTTGGCCTAGAATAAAGGTTTTGGGTTGAAGTTATTGCCACTTCCTGTTACCTAATTAATAGGTCTCCTACATTATCTCTTTTTTATAAAACACCTATTGAGGCATGGTCAGGTTGCAAGCCTTCATTAAGACATCTTAGAGCTTTTGGTCATGAGGCATATGCACATGTGCCAAAGGTGAAGCTAACAAAGTTGGAGAGCAAGACTATGAAATGTATCTTCCTCAAATATAGTTATGGTGTGAAAGGATACAAGCTTTTGGATCATGTTTCATGGAAGGTAATACATAGTAGAAGTGTTATTTTTAGAGAAACTAAGCCTTATTTTGTTACAGTGTAGCTAGAACAAAGTAAATAGGAAGATGTGATTCAATTTCCTTCTAAACTTGAGAAAATTGAATCAAGACCCAAGGATAGATAAGAAGTTGAGGAGATATCATCTAGCTCTAAATCTTCAGAAGAGGAGGAAGAACCTCCAACTCAGCTTGTGTGTAGGTCTACAAGGCATAGAAAATCACCTTAAAGGTATTCAACTAATGATTGGAGATGTATTTTTTCTTTGAATATTAACATGGATGAACCCAGTCTATAGAAGACACATTAGGTATGAATGATGCCAAATCTTGGAAGATTTCTATGGATGAAGAAATGGCATCTTTGAAAATGAATGATACATGGGATCTTCTACCATTTCTTGAAGGACAAAAACCTATTGGTTGGAAATAGATGTTCAAGAAAATTATTGGTTTAGATAGAGGTATTGAGAAGTATAAATAAAGGTTGGATGTGAAGGGTTAATCTTAAGTTGAGGGTGTTGATTATGGTGAGATATTTTCTCCTATTTCAAAAATGACATCCATTAGATCTTTACTTTCTATTGTTGATACTTATGATTTAGAGGTTGAGAAAATGGATGTGAAAACTACTTTCCTTCATGGTGTTTTCGAGGAGGATATTTATATGACACAAATAGTGCACTACATGGTGAAAGGTAAAAGTAAATCGGTTTGAAATTTGAAGAAATATTTGTATGGTTTAAAAAAAAGTCCTAGGATGTGTTACCTGAAATTTGATACATATGTGTTGAGTTTGGGATTTGAGCATTCTAAATTAGATCATTATGTTTATTATAAAATTGATGTTGATTGTTTCCTATTTATTGCATTATATGTTGATGATATGTTATTTATTGGGAAAGGAAAAGGTATGGTTTCATAATCGAAATATCAACTTGCTGCTAAATTTGAAATGAAATATCTTGATTTAGTGAAACACATTATTAGGATGGAAATTAAAAGAGATAGAGTGAACAGAAAGCTATGGCTTGGCCAAAGTAAGTATGTCAATTCAATTTTATAGACGTTTTACATGTAGGATTGTAGACCATTGTGTGTTCTTGTTTTAGTTGGAGCAAAGTTATCTATTTTAGATTGTCCAACATCCCCATCGGAGATGGAAGACATGAGAAGAGTGTCTTACCAGAGTGCAATTGGAAGTTTGATGTATGATATGGTTTGTACTATATCAGACATTTCCCGAGCAATGGGATTGCTTTCGAGATATATGTCTAATCCTAGTAGAGATAATTGGGATGTAGTTAAAAGAGACTTTAGATATCTGTGTGGTACCTCTGATTATTCCTTATGTTATCATAGTAATATGACTGAAGGTGATATTTCCCTTGATATTTATGGTTATGTGGATTCATATTGGGTAGGTGATGTTGATAGTATATGATGCATCAGTACTTATGTGTTTACATTATTCGGTGGTGCAATCAGTTGGATGAGCAAGCGACGGGTTGTGGTTGCTTTGTCCATTATTGAAGCAAAGTATATGGAAGCTACTCATTCTTGTAAAGAATCCATTTGGCTTAAGAGATTGTGTTTAGATATTGGAATAAAACAAGGTGCAGTGACAATTTATTGTGATAGTCAGAGTGTGATATGTCTAGCCAAGAACTTGACATTTCATGCTAGGACTAAGCACATTGATGTATAGTATCAATTTTTTTGAGATATGGTCAAAGATGGTAGGGTTAAATTGGTTAAGTTAGAGACTTTGATTAATTTTTCTAATTCTTTAACTAATCTAGTGAGCACAAAGAAGTTTAGATGCTGTTCAGAGATGCTGGGCCTTTTGGCCCCTAGCAATTAAGAGACAATGTTTACTCCCCCCCGTTGCTCTTGTAAGGTGTTCAAAAAGTGGGATATTTGTTGGGAAATTGTGTCTCAACCTTGTAATTATATAGGAGTTATTTTTGATAGGTGAAATGGTTTTTTTACTTAAGTCGTGGGGTTACAAGTTTCCCTAACCTGAGTCACGGGTTTTTAGAACTTTGTAACCTTCGAAAAGAGGTTTCGAGGTTCAGGTTTTTAGAAACTTAGCGATCTCTTTGTTTTCAGTGATTCGTGGGTTTTTAGAACTTTGTAACCTACAACATGCAGCTTTGAGGTTCAATTATTTTGTGAACTAGTGATGGAGTGGTAAGCAGGAAGGAAGAACTCTGAGTGGAACCCAACCATGATGACCATTGATGAAGGTGGGACCTACGAAGGCAACACACAATGACACCAGATGAAGTTTAAGATAGAACTCAATAGGGTGACAGTGGAGTTTGGTGATGTGTTATGACAAGTGGTGAGTGGATTGATAGTCTATTGTCTCATCGGTAGGGGTTGATACATTGTAAATCTAGACCATTAATTATTAGGGTTTAGATCTAAAGGTGGATATTTTGTTGGGATGTCTCTCCCTATAATGTAACTCTATTTTTGTGAGGGTGTTGCATTACAACTGTAAGATAGTGATAGTATGAGGTAGAGTGAGAGATAGTGATGTATTCTGAGAGTTTATTATCAACCATGTTATCTCTTGATCTCTGAGTGGTGATACTCCTATGAAAAGCTTGCTCTGCAAGTATATTGTAATCTTTTTGATTTACTGAATAATATATTGGGTGGCTTTTGGAGTGTGGATTTTTTCTCCCAAAAGGGTTTTCCCCATGTAAATCACTGTGTCATGGTATGCATGATATTTATGTTTATTCTTGTTTAAGTTTATATAATTGTTAAATATCTATAAAAGTTTTTCATTTTTCTCCTCTCAAGATTAGTGTAGGAAATTATTTTTCTACCTTAGCTTCCTTATAAAATCAAGGTTACCTAAATCAAAGAAATGTGTTTCCCAACCACAACAATGTTCAATGCAAACCTATGATGCAAAATCTAAACATCATCCCAAATTAGAACATGGTCCAAAATCCATTTGTGCATGATCCCATACAAATACCACAAGTGTATATTTCAAATATGCTTGACCAACAACCAAATCCATTACACTAAGGGTATCAAAATCAAAATCAAGATCAAATTTTTCAAGATAGAATTCCTATACTTAGAAAATTCATTGATTCATATCACCAAGAGACATCTCCACCCTAAAATCAACACGCTCCCCCATTGGTTAAACCATGTTATCAAGGCATTGAGTTATGTTTGCAACCACATCAAGAACAACATCTTCAATATCAAGAACTTGGATATCAAAATCAACAACTTCAATAACAAGATGAATCCCCAAATCTCCAAGATGAATCACAACTAGATAAATATCAACAAGCACAAATCTCACAAGATGAAAAATTTGAATACACTCCTTTAGGGGAGCCAATTGAATCAACATTAAAAAGTTTAGTCCATGCTAAACTTATCAAACTTATAGAATAATTAAATGGGGGTAAACCTAGCATCAAGTTCCCATGGGATGATGATAATTCTTATCGAAAATACCATAGCACAAAAGGTCATGACATGTCTAATTGTATCAAACCTAAAGATCTCATCCAAGACCTTCTTGATGAAAGAAAAATATTTGTTGAGGACAATGACCAGGATTCAACCACTAATAATAGTAGTGAAAATCTCTCCACCATGATTGTTGAAAAAAATGATCAAGATCTATCCATCAATGAGCACCTTGAAGATGTTTCTACCACATATAATGTTCAAATCAACATACATCAAGGGTCACTTTTTAATATTGATCAAAACCCATCAACAATATACAACAAGGATCTCTTTCAAAAAATCTTAACATTATTTGATCTCATGGTTGAAGACATCAACAATATTTCTACTACAATTGTTGAGGATAAAATTGAAGATCCATCTGTTAATTATCATGTTGATGATATCTCTACATCACCCAATGAATTAGAGGACATATCTCAAGAATTTATTTTAAAAATAATCAACATATTTCACCAAAGTCTAGTAATGGTCCTTTCCAAGACATAATGACATCCTTTGACCTCATGGTTGCAGATATAGAAGGAATCCTCAACTCAATAGTTGATTTGAATTCACTTGAAGATAAAGAAAATATTGAGCCAATACCCATTCCTAATGAATACATTTAAGAACCCTTTGTAAGCATTTCATCCTTTAAAATTGACTCATGTCAAGAACTTGATCCAAAACATGTCAGAAGTAATTCCAAAATTAATCAAGATCAAGGATCCATATCCCCAAGATACTACCATGATCTAATGGGTATTTTCCAATCCATACAAGATGTCACAAATAATTATCATATCCATATATCACACACTCCTCCATCTATCCATGAGATGCTTACTCCTAATGGACATATAGATGATCTTCATCCAAAACAAGAGTCTCATACTCTTGATATCATTACCAAGGAACAAGATTCTCCTACTCTTAATATTTTTAACATAATTAAGGCATAGAAAAATCCATTAAAATATCAAAAAATAATCATAAAGAAGACCTCTACATGGATGGTGAATCGAAAACATCCTTTGGAGAGCAAGAAGAAATGGATCATAAGGAAGACTCATATATGGATTGTAAAGCATCAACACATTTTGAAGAAGTGTTGAAATCAAACACATCCTCCATATAGATTAAAGAAAGTTAGTATGAGGATATCAAGCATTATCAAGAATCAACAAATCTAAACAATCTTGAACAAGGAAATGGTTCGTCAGCAACAGAATCAAAGCATGGTAGTAATACTCCCATAATATTGGGGGAAACTTTATCTAGTGCAATCACCAACATGGGGAGCATGAAGAGTCATTATGATGAAATATCTACCAACACTCCAACCATTCATATCATGAATCATCATCCATGCATATTTCCACCCCCTAATTGGGACCAACCACAAGAAAGAGGTCTATATCAAAGAAAATAGAATTATTGAAGCAAAAGAATTTGCAAAGAAAAATGGACAAGAAAAATTCAAATGGACACCAAAGAAAAATAAAGAAAATCATCCCTATGAAACTCCATTAGTCAAATAAAATATGGAAAAAAATAAAAAAGGGAAGCCCATCCATCAAAACTATCCATTGATACAAAACAAAGCTTCAAGAGTGACCTACAAGGTATATCAAGAATTTGGTCCCAATAAAATCTCCATATCCACCCATCATTTCTCATCATCTCAAGTTTGGAGAATAAAAGATTCCAAAATTTCAATCAATCCATCTGCATCTTGTATCCCTCAACACATTCCACCATCCACTTTGAAATCCATGGTATCCAACTCTTGTATTGACTGTGTATTGGTAGCAACTCTTTATCATAAGGACTCTAAGGGAACTCTATCATGATGTGCACATCTAGGTAAGGTTAACACCGGTATCAATAAAGAAGATGAAGAAATCCAAGGGTTATATTCAAGCACCTATATCTTAGAAAAAAAACTCCTCTAAGAAGGATATCATTTTCACATCATGATAGAAAAAGAATCTATATCAGCACCAACAACATCTACATCAACACTACTAGGTGGTTCAACATGGGCATAAACATTCAAAAAAAATCAATAAAATAGTCAAGAGAAAAAAATTTCTTTAGTGAAAACCAATTCAGTGGCACTTTGGACAAGTACCATGATGAATACCTGGAAAATAGGTGTCATGAGTAGAATTGAGCATCTATGTGCACTATTTTAGGTGGAATCATCTCATCCCATCCATAATAAATATTGCATTTCATCCATCTTATCCATAATAAATCTAGGAACCCTTCATTATCCAATCCATTTTCATCCATATTATAAATTATCTTGATCTTGACAAAGGTTTGGTATGTACTTCACACTTGCTTATGGTAAACATCTTGAAATGGGTCACTATCATTGATCCTATCCTAACCAGCATTATCTGAGCCATGAGGCATTGTCCAAATATTCATACTCTATCCAAACATGTTATCCTATCACAAGATAATCCATATCCATCAATCCATTCATTTATCCATGTATCCACCCATATCATTCCATACATTTCTAGACATTGGGGGTAGATACTTACATCTTTCTTTGGGAATCAATCTTGAGCTATATCCTATAACTTATGTGGTGATCTAAACATTTTCAAAACAAAATCAAATTGGTCAAATCATTCATAAGAAAAAATGTAAATCACTAGCCCATAGCACATTTTGACAAGAAGATGTTCCTTATCAAGATTTATCTTTTATCAAGCATCAATCAAAACAATCAATATCAATTGAATCTACCTTGCACTTTAATGTCACATCAAAACATTCCAATATATTTTGTTCAAGCCTAGCTTCAAAATCTTGATCTATCTTATCTAGCCAATCCATCATCATCTCGAATATATCATTTCCCAATCCTTGTGTTGCTTAACACTATCCTTGCATTATTGTGTATCCTCAACAATGTTATCATCATCAATCCATCAATTAGATCAAACATCCCTCGCTTGATTTTCAAAAAAATCCCAAAATAGATCACTAAAATAGTCACATATCCATATCCAACTTGTCAACACCATGTGAAAAATCCAAAACACATCAAAATCCCTAAAAAGGTCAAAACATCAAAAAGCTGAAAATAGTACCTTATTGAACTACGGGTCTCCGATTTTGAAAGTAGGCAAGGCCATCACTTATCTACCCCCAAGACACCCTAGGTCAGTCTTTAGGAGTCCATAATAAACTGGAAATTCATCAATTACTCATTTCTCATCATCAATAAGTTGAGTTAGTCAAACTATGAGGCTTTTATGTGTATAATGTAGGAAAGGATAATCTTTGATTAGCCCCTGAGGCCCCTAGGATAGTCTTTTAGGTTAGGTTCTTGGTCAAAATTCATAAAATATTTAAACATTCAAATCAGAAAACCCTAAACATTCAAATATCATAAAATCCTTAAACATTCAAAAAAATAGAAAATAGAAAACATAAAAACATTGGAAAACCCTAAATAGCCTCAAATAATCGAAAACCTAAACATTCACATAAACTTTCAAAAAGACCAAAAATAGCCTCAAAACATTTTCCAAAAACACCAAAAATATTGAAATATTCTAGAAAATCCAAAACCATCCATCCCATTTCACTTTCACCTATAGTATACCTTCATCCATAATAAATCAATCATCCCCTTCAACTTTTGGAAAAACAAGTAGAAAAAAAGTATCACAAGTCGTGAAGTGAGAACCTAAGTGTCAAAATCTAAAGCCTGGATCATAGGTAAATGAGTCAGTGAAGTTTGTATCAATGAATTATCATACACCTCATCCTAATCAAAACACTTGATCAACATATCCTAGGATGTATCCTTCTTGTGATGGACATTAGCATCATAAATCAACTTAGCTAAATTAAACTAGCAAGAGATATAGATAACACTGACTATTTTGTATTTGATCTTTTCTTATGATTTATCTTATTGACCCATTCCGAGGACCTCTCGATGATGTCTATCAAAACAATTTAGAGAGAAAGGAATGGGGCATCAATCATTATCTTTCATTTTCTATTCTTGTGGGTATTCTTGTAAAATAATCTTAGCGCATACTTGCTTAGTTGTGTGTAGGGAGGTTGATTGGAGTAGCTTGTTGACTATTGTGTATGCTTTGGTCTGAGATATTCTAAGCTTCTAACTTACATTCCAATGAGGTTTTTGTATGTCAAGGTGTGAACAAGAACTATCCTATCTATTTGTAGAGTCAAATTCCATTACCTTGATGCATTGTGTCTATGTGTTATATCAAAAATAAGGAATGATAGAAAATCCCAATCCCAAGAAATGAGAAAATAATTATCCTTCTTTCATCACCGTATCTAATAAAGTCACAATGCATCATGGAATTGTTGGAATTTTGAATCAATCTCAAAATAAATGGTCAAATCCATCCTTCTTATTCTTCTACCCTACTAACATTTCAATCCAAGCATCGAATCTATGTGATCCACATCAAAACATACATGAGGCTAGCCATAGCCGATGACTGTCTATACATCTTGAAATTTGTCTACATCAATATTTGAGATAGCACATTAGCAATCCCTCTTCCATTGGGGCATAGTGGGACATCTATATCATCTTTAGCTCAACAATCTAAAAAGTTGCAGCTCTTTGATTCAAAAGCAACCTAAAATCTCAACATCTCAAACATAAGTCTAATCTTCACATATCGTGCCAATCGAAACACTTTATTCTCTGATTGATCTCTCGAGGGGGCAACCAACCATCTTTCGATCATATCGATATCAAATCATCTAATGAATTTTTTTCCTATCCTTGCTAGCAAATCTTGATCAAATCTATCAAATCAACCATCATTGGGATATATCGGTCCTTAGCAATCCTCGTGTTATTCAACATAATCCTTATATTGTTGTGAATCCTCAACAATTTCATCAATCAATCAATCAAATCAATCAACTTTAGCTTGGCTATCAACATCTCAAAGAGAACATCGATATTTGTTTCCACATCGTCATCAACATCAGTCTTTGAACCAATGCAATGAATACATTGCTTCAAACAGGGGAAAAATGTAGACACCTAAAAATGTCTCGATGGATCACATTGGCTAACTAACATCTCTTTTTCCTAAAATTCATCCTCTTTTCGCTTAATTGATTACATTTCCTAGCTATTTAATTAATTCCATCATTTTCATCTATTAATCTAATTACTTTAATTTGGTTAATTCATCCCCTTTCATGCTAACATTTCATCCTATTAAATTAAATACATCAAGGTATTTAATTTAATCCCCTAAGTCCTCTTATTTAATTAAATAACCTTAAATTATTTAATTAAATATCATAACACTTTCCCCTTTTTCATTAAATCATTTATTTAATAAATATCATTTAATTCCCCTAATTTGCATAATTGAAACTATTTAATTATCAAATTACTAATAAATCTAATCCCCACACTTGCAATGGAATATTCCTCCTTTGCACATTCCTCCAAAAAAGGGAATATTTTGATAGAATATTCCTTCCCCTTTTGCACATTAAAACTTTGTTTTAATTTGCCAAATATCTATTTTCCTCACCCATGAGGATATTCTAAGGAATATTCTTCATTTTCAACAAACTTACAAGACTTCATGTGCAATTTAACTTAAAAGACTTCTTGTGCAAGTTTTGAAAGTGTGTTTGTTTGGATGAATGTAATCCCTTTATTAAATATCAACTTGCATTTTTTACCCTTGATGAGAATCCATGATCCATGCCTCCATCTTCTTTCCTTTTTGACCATTGATCAACTTTTTCAATCTTATCCCTTCATTTCTCATTTTCTTTCCTATAAATAAAGCATTATTTGGAGACAAATGGATCCATCTTTTAACATCAAACTTATGTTGTTAAACTCATTTGCACTTGCACTCACATTTTAGCATCCTTTTAGCTTAATTTACTTGCATCATTAGCTTCAAGCATCCATTAATGGCTTCCATGATAACATAGGTGCATATATTTAGCATATTTTGTAATTAGGGCTTTAATATTTTGAAGCTTGCATACATTTATAGTAGATTTTCATACACAAATATCGATCATCTTAGCATTCTTCATGTTAATTTAGCATTTAAATCATTTTTTATCACACATCTTTCATTGGTTTCATCAATTCTCTTCAATAGAATTGATTGAAACAAGCTCAGTATCTAAGGGATTGAGAAAGGGCCGCCATTGCACATCAATACGACACCACTCCCCTAATAGGATAAGTTTCAATAGATTAAAATCGGTTTTTTTGAAGATTTCATGATTTAATATGTTAGTTTTAATGGATTCTTAGTTTAGTTTAATTGAATGATCTTATTGGGACTGATATGTAGTGGATTAAATATGTCTTTAATTCATATTAATCGAGTTTAGTTAACCTATACTATGTCACTGGTCACACTTAAAATACCAGTAAAGAATTATCATACTACCTTTGAAATTTTTCGATTGGAGAGAAACACATATATAATTTACTCATTTAAATCATTTCAGAAAATTTGGGAATTGTAAATGGCATATGCATATGCACTTGATAGACTAATCAAGAGAAGTATGCACACCTAGAAATTGTGTTTCATGGTGCCACATCCCTATCTGCTGATGATGTTATACCTATCTCTTTAAATATGTTCAATCATTGATTTTTGTTTTTACAAAAATGTCCATGGTGCAACCTACTTAAGTCTTGACTATCATAGCTCAAGGACAACATTATATCTTAATTAAAGCTTGTATCTTTTGTAACATACAATTTGGGGTAGTCTTACCATCATTTGCACTATGATTTTAAGAGGCAGTGAGCTTTTTGGGGTTGCATTGCTAAAAGCTTGAGGAGCAGTGACATAAATTCAAGAAACTTATAGTTGCACATTGAGGACAATACAAAAATATGCATAGTCAAGGTAGTAGATTATGTCAAGGTTTGATTCTTTAATGGATATTAAAAAAAAATTACATAAAATAGTAAAGTGTGATTTTGATGACAAGGTTTGAAGGTAAGAAGACTTTGATGGTATCAAAGAACATGGTGAAGTGATAGAATATAGTCTAAGTTGTGAACAAGGAACTATGTATACCTTTGTAGATGTAATGAAAAGTTAGTTATGACTGTTAAAAACATGATGGTTGTGCATGGTCATCCTTAATACGGTGTGAAGGACATTAATGATGAATGATGGCTTTCATAAATTAGGGTTTTGTGAATGAGAACAATGGTGATGACTGAGACATGAGATTTTATCCCATTACATCCTTGCCCAGTTAAATGCAATCATTTTAGAAGGATGTAGTCCCTCCATTAGTTGCTATAAGGGAAAGGTTTCATTTACTATAAAATCCCTAAGAATGAAGAATGCAACCATGTTAGCATTACGGTTCCTTAAAGGGTTCAAAATGTAGGAGGATAGTTAGACATTAAAGGGTAGTTTGGGAGGAAATAATCTTTTTGCACAGTTATCATGTTTGGATAGGGATAAAGAAAGCATCATAGGCAATAATGAACAGTTACTTCTTGCATGATAGTAATAGTGATATGTTGTATGGTTTAGACCTATAAGGGGGGAGTTTAGGTACTGTCACAACCCATTAACAAAAAGAGGCACAAAGGCATTAGGTCTTAGAAATAGATAATGCCAAATGGATGACAACGACTCTAAAAATTCTTCCAAGATTAGAATAGGTTTTGGAAAGCCAAAACATTGAAAACCTAAGGGTAGATAAGCTTGATGAGGATGGATTTCATTTTATTAGTTTATACATGATGAATACCACTTTCTATAACCTCACAACAACTTCAAATTACAATAATAAAACACTGTCATCAAGTATTCAAGGTCACTGCATTGTGCTTTCAAGAATGCTTAATATTGCTCAAACCCATGCCTCTAAAGCAATAATTTTTTTCTACTTGCTTCTCATTGTCAACTGCCTTCAAGCCTCTCACCGTGGTCTAAAAAATCTAAATATTTTCTTCCTACTAATTCTTGTTGCTGCCCTTAATTATTGATTTGGGTCTTATTCATGTTTTAATTGACCTCTTTCAAGACAATTCAAAACAAAATAGTATGCAAGGATGAACCTCTCTTCAAAATCTAAGGGGAAGCTTCTAGAAAAACTAAACCAACCCGAGACTCAAATCCATGAACAAAATAAACAACTATGTACACTTTACAATATTATCTAAGGGGGCCTACATAAATGAAATAACTGAAATAAATCTTTCCCTATGATTTTGTGTCTTGGAAATAAGCACAAGAGTCAAAATGGTTCTTCTCTCACAAGAAATATTTTATATTTTAATCCTTTCAATTGAACGAAACACTAACATAACGAAAACTTCTTTACTAGCTAAATAAGAGACCAATAAATCTGCATTCAGAAAAATAGGGTAAGTGAACAACCTTTGACACACATACAATGCAAGATTTCATAGATCGAATAACTTAGATGCATGCACAACTACAAATAAAATGAATCATGGTGTTAATACAAAGCCTAATGTTTTTCCTTACTTTCACCTCAACCAATGCAATCTAAACACACTAAATGCACATAAAATCTAGATCCAACACTTGAATGGCAATTTTTGCAGCATAAGCATAACTTCAACTATCATTAACCATCTCTTGTACCCAAAGCACTTATTTATAGGTTACAAAAAATACTTAATTTTAAGGATTTAAAATAATTATTTATCACAAAAATCATAGTTTTAAAGCAACACATAAAATTTATAGAAAAATAGGAAAGACAAATATTTTGAAGTAAAACTATTTTCAACAATAAATAAAATAAAGTAGCCTAATATAGGATCTCCTTATCAGCCAAAAATAGATCATGACCAAAAATAGGGATTGGTAAAATATTAAAAATAACAACTCTATGCATGAATGGTCTATATGATTTTGATACATTTCCTTGTTTTGAAACTTGATGGATCCTTTGAATAATTGAAACCTCGAAGTGCCATGAGACTTCACCAATCCAACTTGATGATTTGAATACTTAAATCTGATACCCTTTGTGAAAGTAGGGAAAATTTAGAGTTTTAAACCCTAGGGACTTCAACAATTTTAGATTACAAATTTTTGTATCAGCTAAACCCTAGTAGTGGGAATATTTCATAAAAAAACATGAGATTTGCATTGAAAATGCCCTTTGTTCCTTGCTGCTCTAACTTTGGTTGCTATTAATTTATGATTGAAAACTAGAATGATGGATAAAGCACATAAACTACCCTCATTATCATTAGGAGATCTGTTGGTAGGTAGCTGAAAATGAAATGGCTAAATACCTATCGAGTTACTATGATCTCGGTGTTTTGTTCATATCCAATGGGACCGCAATTGTGATCAGAATTATCAAAAATAGTAGAAACAATGACCTTTGTCACTCTGGCTTGCACTTGCTTGTACACCAGTTCTTGCAAATTTGAAGCCTTTACCTATTGTAAATTGGTTATATTATTTGATTTCCCTCCCATGCAAGTTTCCCTCCTTTCTTGCAAAAAAAAAAAATTTGTTCGTAAATATAGTTTTTATATTGATATCAAAAAATTATTTTTATAGAGAGCCACCCATCTGGTGGAGATATTCTATGCATCAAACATCCACCCATGTTTACCCTCACATTATTTCCTTGGCAAGTTTGCTAGCCATTTCTGCCCAAACACACGCATTACACCCATCCACAGATGAACACCAAAAGTTAATGACCAAACAAACCCAACACTAAGCCCACAAACTGGACTGACCTTACACCTTAACAGAAATTTGAAGAGGAAGCCAAAAAATCTGACCATACCAAACCAAATCATACCATACCAACACACAACTAAAAAGGGGATAAGGTGTCCATGTCATTACTCCAGAATAATCCCATCCTCCCGGAGGTAATTCTTGAAGTCCTCCTTCCAGTCTACCTTCAATGCCTCCATTAGATAAAACATTTTTTTTAGAAATTCCAATCCCCTCCTTGCCCTTTTCCTATGCTCTTCAAGAGTGCCACCTTTAACATCAAGAAGAAAAGGTTATCTCCTAACATGCACACTAGGTAAAAGAGTTCTCGCCATGTTGCACAACCGTTGGATTCCCATCCCCAGTTTTGTGATGATGATAACTTTTCTACTCCTTTGAGCAGGTCGGCCATTACCAACTTCCTTTCCATAAGAAAAACCATAGCTTTCAACACCTCCAAATCTAATAGTGTTGCTACAAAGTGAGAGGCGATATCCACACTAGTTTTGTATCATTCGTCAGAGATCACGAATTCCCTCCCTAACACCAATTTAGTTGACCCTAACACCAACTCATCCCACTCTTTGAATATAGAGTGAAGGTGGTTCACCATAATTTTTCTAAGGAAAGCCCAAAGATTTTGTGTGGTAACCAAATGCATTGGAGTTTCCATGGTGATTGCCCTTGATTATGACCCTTACCACCTTCGAGTAGAATAAAATGAGTTTTTATCTGTCACCACCATAACTTAAAGCCCACAAAGTGTGTCAGAATAAAGGGTGTTTTCCTTCACCACCCTACGAAACTCAGTTTTTGACTGTGTTGCATGCGTGAGAAATAAATTCACCACCTCCCCTTCTATCGTATCCTTGCCAACTAGGCCATGCACTATACCGTCCACAATAGCACATGTCCTCAAATCCCACCTAGTTTTCATGGGACTTCACAATTATTTCAACATATCCCCTTTTATTGATCATCCTAGAAGGAGATTGAGACACCATCAACCCTTGCACTAGCCAATCGATCAACCTCACCGTTCGCCTCCCTGTAGACATGCTTCATCGAGTATGCCTCCAAGACCTCAACCATTTGAAGAGCCTCATCTAAGAGTGGTTGAAATTTCTAGATCACCATTTTCCCTATATTCATAGCCTAGACTCTTACCATTGAACCACCTTCTATATCAATATTCCTTAGTTTCATTTCCCTACACAATTTTAAACCACACACTAAGGCCCTAAGTTTAGCCACCGAATTATTCTCCTTTGACAAAGGCACCACCCTTTCAGCCACCACTTTCCCTTCCTCATTTTGTATATAGTATCCCACACCTGATACACCAGGATTACCATGTGAGGCCTCATCAAAGTTTAATTTGTACCAACACACCCTCATAGGACACCATTTTGCTTCCTTTATTTTCTCCTTCCCCCCCATTTTATTCTATTCTCTAGGTTTGGGAATTTTTAGTCCAAACCAAGTCCCTCTTATCTGTGCATCCTAGTTTGTGAAGTTCTCAACATCCATTCTCCCTTGATCCACCATCCTATTCATGAACTCAATAATAGCCACCTTCAATTTGTTGATAAACATCAAAAATTCCCTTGATTTGTTCATGAATATCCTTTTGTTGTGCTCCTTCCAAAGCTACCATACTACCAATGAAGGACTGATCACCCACAAGTCACAGTAGAGTGAGATTCTTTTGAGTAATTTCCATGAGGAGAACAACATGATAATATCATTTGGTAGAACACAACTCCATACCAAACGTGCACATAGCCACCTCCAATAGGCCTGAGCAAATAGGAATCCCACTAGCAAATGTTCCACATTATCCTCATCCCTTCTTTATAGTTCACATCTTGATGGTCCCACATATTCCATCTTCCTAAACTTATCTGTTGTTAATATTCTCCTCTGTAATGTCACCCAAGTGAAAGTTCCTTCCTTGGGGAGGCATCCCTTATTTCAACATAGATGCATCGGTAGCTCTATCGCCACCTCATTCCTACACTACACCTGATATCCCTCCTTCACCTTGTATTTCCCCAACATAGATCCAATCCACACCAATCTATCACTTCCTTCTCTGACGAAGATCACTCATCACTTTAGTTCTTCCCTAAGCCTATCCATGCCCTCTTTTGCTACTAATTCATTGTCCAATGACTTCTAGAAAAACTCCATTCTTCCTTCACTATGTCTCTCTGATAGGTAATATCTTACCTTACATCCCTAGGCACATTGTAGGAAGGCCTTCATGTATGCTAGTCCCAAACAGTTATCTAGACCTGGTAGCCCACACCAGGAGTCTTCCCAAAACCATGCCTCTCTACCATCATGGATATCCCAAGAGATATTATCTTGAATTAGTAGGAGACAAGCTCACATAAAGTTCCAAATTCTTGAGCTATGAGGGAGATTCTCTGCCAACAATATGTTATTTTCCTTCATGTCTTTAAAGTACTTTCTCTAAAGGAACTTTTCCCATTTTTCCTCACTCTAGAACATAAATATTTCAGAATAACTTCACCCCCAATGCCTTGTTTTGTTTTAGAATGTTCCTAAGACCCACACCTCCTCCCCATATTGTCTTTCAAATGGATTCCCACACTATCAATGGGTACTTCTTTTGATCTAAAGAGAACTACCAAAAGAAGCATGTCATACATTTATTCAATTGGTCTGCCTTATTTTCTAGTAGTGCCAAGAAAGACATTAGATAAATCAGGAGTGTCAATATGACAACCTTTAGCACGATGATCCTTCCAGCCCAAGACAACCATCAAACCCCCCAAAATGAAAGTTGATTCTTCACCTTTGCTTCCAACATATGCCAAAGCTTACCCATCCTCACCCCTTTTGCTAGTGGTAGCCCCAAGTATGTCATTAGCGATTATCCCACTCTAAAATTCAAATTTCCTAACACTATTTTCTCAAATTCCCCTGCCCTATTCATGAAGATTTTTTTTGATTTAGCATCACTAACCATTTGCAGGGAGGCCTTCGCATAGTCAGTGAGGAGATTTATTAGTGCCTCCACCTCCCTTTGCTTGGTAGTACCAAGTAGTAGTGTGTCATATGTGAATTACTGGTGGGTTACTTCTGGAATGCCACTTGTAATATTGATTCCCTCCACCTGCCCCCTACTTGTTGCCCTCGCTATGCCCTGCCCAAGGCCTCTGCCATTATGATGTACAAAAAGTGAGACAATGGGTCCCCTTTTCTCAAGCTATGTGATGTCTCAAAGAAGCCAACCAGTTCTCCATTTACCAAGATTGAAAAATGAGGGCAAGATATAAAGTGAAGACCCAATCTATCCATGCACATGCAAACCCAAATCCTTCCATGAATTTTCACAAGAACCTCTAATCTACTAAGTCTTATGCATTCTTTATGTCTAATTTAACTAATATACCTTAGCCTTTGTTTACCTATAGGGAGTTTATTGCCTTATGTGCAATTATAACACCATCGAATATTGATCACCCGAGGATGAAGTTGGTTTGTTCCTTCGAAATGATCTATGGGAGGATGGGCGTTAGCCTATTTTCCATAGTCTTTGTCAAAATCTTGTATAAGTTATTGCACAATACAATTGGTCTATACTCCTCCAATGTGTTTGGTTTCTTCTTCTTTGGAATCAGAGTAAGAAAGTGTGGTTGATTTCCCACAACAGTCTCCCTGACACTCTTGACTCTTCCAGTGCCTCCACCACCTCCACGCCAACAATGTTCCAATAGTTTTGAAAGAAGCTTGCAGGGAATCCATCAGGCCCTAGCGCCTTGTCTAGATTTAACTAGAAGGTCTCTTTATTGATTTTCTCCACTGTGAAGGGGCTAAGCAATAGTCTATTTTTTTCATTTGAGACAAGTGCAGGAACCCCATCTAATAGCTGCTTTTATGTCTTCCAATCTAATCCCACTTCTGTATTTAGAAGGTTTAAAAAAAAATACAATACCTCATCTATAATTTTTGTGGCACCCTCAACAATGTCGTCATTCTCCTTTACCAAATTTTCTATCTTGTTGGTCTCCCATCTTGTTCTCAACTCGTTGTGGAAGAATTTTTAATTCTTGTTTCCCTCCTTGATCCAAGTCTCTCCAGACTTTTTCCTCCAAAAGATATCCTCACACACTAGAATCTCCTCCCAATCTTTTAGAAGCTCCTTCTCCTTCAAAAAGAGTGCATCATACATACCCCCTCTAGTTACTTGTGCGTTTATGGCTTTCATCTCTTCCTCTAGCCACTTTTTGGCTTCAAAAATGTTCCCAAAATGTGTTTGATTCCAAATTCTCAATTTTTTGTTTCACCATCTTCAATTTTCTTACCACTATGTATAGCTTGTTTCCCTCCAGTTGTGCTGACTTCCACCATTCTTCAATCCTTTGAAATAAATCTAGATCTTTGTACCACATATTTTCAAAGGAAAATGGGCTCCTACACGATTTCTTGTCACCAATGATCTCTAGTTTAATTGGGATTTGATCCGATCCCGAGAACTGTAAGATGCTTCCTTCTAATTTGAAAGGATAGTTTGATAAGTTTCCCCCAAAGAGGAACCTATCTAGTTTCTCTATTATCCTGCTAAATATGAGCCTCTGATTCAACTATGTGTAGTCCCCATTTTCTAGTTTGATTTACATCAAAATGTTATGGGTTACAAACTCCTCGAAGTCCACCTATGATTGTTGAATCTTCGCGACACCACCCATTTTTTTAATTGGATGGAGAATCGCATTGAAATATCCACCAATAATGTGTGTTTCTTCATTGCTTCCCCTCATAAACCCTTATATTTCCTTCTAGAATTTTCTTTTCTATGAGCTACTTGATGGCCCACAAACATTTATCAAGGTGAATACAATGTTTGTTGACCAACATCTAATTGAACTCACCAACCAATTCCTACATTCAACTAATTCCTCCCATGCTATAGTTTGGGGGCGCCACATCATAATTAGTCCTCCTGACACCCTAGCCACCTCCACATACAAGATTTTCCAAGACTTAAATTTGTTTATGAAGCCTTCCACCTTCCTTCTACTCAACTTTCTCTTGAAATAATGTAATATCCATCTTTACTACTTCTAGCAAGCACCTAATTAGATGCTTTTTATTAGGGGTGTTTAAGCCCCTAACATTCTAGCTTGTGACCTTCATCATTCCCTGGGAATGGTAACACCATTCCTTGATCTAAGATGCATTTTTATCATCTGTTGTCTTACAACCTCCTCTACTTTCACTCTCTTTTCTTCACCTTTCTTCCTTCCTACCTTCTTTTTGTCTCCACAATCCAGAGTGTTTCAACCACATGCAATTTTTTGGACCCCTAGTTTTGTTTTGGTAGCTTTGACTATATCCTCTAGGATCTCCCCTTCCTCCATATTTATTAGCACTTTTGATTCCACTTTCCCTAATGTTGATGCCAATTATTCTCTAATTTGAATCCCTTTTCCTTCCTCCTGGGCCTCCCGAACTCAATCCTTGTTGATTTTGTACACAACATCTTCCCCTCCTCTTCCAGTCAATCCTCACCTATCCTTTCCAATTCCTTCTCATCACCTTCAAGAGGGGTTAGGCCCTTCTGTCCATCTAGTTCCCTTAGATCATTTAAAACTTCCATGATCATCTCTCATTCATGGCACAATTGTTCTTTGGGATCATACTACACACCAATCGCTTCCCATCGTTCCCTTTCAATTTTTGAAACATACTCCACCAATGCCAAGGAATTATCCCAAGTCTCCACTCCTTGATATTCCCTTTGGCTTCCTTGTGAAAGGGGCCCTGATTTTTCCTTGTAAGAGTTCAACGCACATGCCTCTTGCTCATTTTAGCCTTGGTACATGGGAACCCACAGTGCTTTCATGCCTCCAAGGGATCAAGAAGTTAATTTTTTGTTTTGTTTTGGTTTTTTTCATGTAATAAGGTATAAGAAGACCATTTCATTTTTTTTGGAGTCTAAGTTGGGTCATTAGGTGAATGGAAGTGTGCAAATGCAAAACCTTGTCAAAGTTGCACAATGTTGTAAAATCAACTTTTGCATTTTGTTGTCAAAGGTAGGGATAATGATGTTTAGTTAAGTTTGTAATTTGAAAATTAGTTATGAACCCTTGGAATATAGTTGAAAATGTTTAAAATGCCTTGTATGGTCGAAGGAAATTTTGGTGGTTGGAAATTTTAAAGATTGAAGCAACAAAAACTCTATTTTTCTACATTTTTTTAACATTCTTTGATGTTAAACCAAGTTGTATAGATCTATACGATCCAAGAATACACTAGAATAAATTGGGGATGATTATACAATGAATCTACTTTGAATTGGTGTTGATTTCATGTAATTTCATTGTGATTTGAGCAAGTTGTGTTCATTTTTCTGTAGACTGGTCAAAACCCTAGTTAGGGTAACCAGTGAGGAATAAACTGTAATAAAATCCATTCCACTTGGTAGAATCTTCTAAAAATTGGTGGAATGGATGGTACTAATGTGTAATTTGAGTTTCCTAGGCTACAGATGTAGGAGGTAGGTTTTGGCATGTGAGGAGAAGTCTAAAGGTCTGATATCTTCATGTATCAAACCTAGAAGCCTAGTAGGTGGAAGAAATTTGTGGAATAATCTATGTTTTGTGAGTAGATGTTTGAAGCCCTGTAGGATGTTTTTAAAGCATTGGAATGAGATTAGAGTCCCTAGAACATAAAAACCCTACTACTACCAAGCCACATTGTGCGATTAGGCATAATTTGAGCGAGGACAATCAAAATTTGGAGCCTTTCATACAAAGTGACCCCACTTGAATTTTGGATATGTTTTTAAATGGAAAAAAGGGTATCTATAAATTTGATTACCTTTTGAATGTCATGATTTCCTTGCAAGTTATGCCTAAAAGGTCATTTTGAAAGGCTCCTAGGGTAAAGGGACACCTTGTGAAGGAAATCCCATTGGTTGATGTGTGAGGGCTCTTGTGAGTCATTTCCTGAGTGAGTTTGATAGGTTGGAGACCAAAGGATCCTTGTGAGTGATTGTGGGTTGTGTTTACCTTTGAATGGATTTTTTCTTTGAAGATCAAATGTCTACCCTTGTGGAAGAATTTTTCCCTATCATGATTTCCTTTGAACTTTGAGAAAGGAATGAACCCATTGTTGTGAAATATGGTATAAATAGTCTAGTTTCTACCCCTTCTCTCCACCAAATTAGTATTAGAGTGTGGGTTTGATTTGAAGAGAGAAAGTTGAAGTGAAGAAGAAACAAAGATGCCTCCAAAAGGGAATCTAGTTGCTAGAGAGGTGAATGGATTGAAGAAGAAACATGCAAGAGAGTTGAGACAAGTGAAGGAGTTGACATAAGCCCTTACAACTAGGCTTTCTACTATTGAAACAAGTCAAAAGAGAGGAATGGTCCTAGGAGACTTGAGTGACCGAGAAGAAGAAGGGGAAGAGGAAAGTTCCCAAACAGGGTTTGAGGAAGAGATGGATCCTAAAGACTTTAGGATGGCAAGGCTATTGAAGGTAGTAAAGGGAGAATACCTCAAGATAAAGATGGATTTACCAATGTATGGAGGGAAATTGGATAGTGAAGAACTCCTAGATTGGATAGGAGAACTAGATAACTACTTTGAATATGACAATGTGCTAGAAGAGCAAAGGGTGAAGTTGGCCAAGAAAAAATTGAAGGGTCATGTGTTACTTTGGTGGGATTATGTACAAGATGAAAGGATAAAGAAGGGAAAGTCTAAAATCACCTCTTGGTTTAGGATGGTTGCTAAACTCAAGGGAAAATTCCTACCTGGTGATTATAATATTTAGTTATTCAGAATGCTTCAAAACCTTAAGAAAAAGAATATGGATGTGCAAACCTATACAGATGAGTTCTACAAGTTGAGCATAAGGGAAGACCATGTAGAAGATGATGTTGAAAAAGTGGCAAGATACATCAGTGGGTTGAGATACAACCTTCAAGATGAATTAAGCCTCACCAATACAAGAATGGTGGAAGAATGTAATCAATTGGCCATCAAGGTTGAAGATAAGTTGAGGAGAAGATAAGAAAATCAAAGAAGGGTTAGAGGAAGGAATTCTAGAGGAAGAGGTGTGTTTTTTGATTCAAGATGGTCATATGAGAGTCAAGGAGAGACACATAGAGTTCAAGAACAAGTTTCAGATTCAAGAGGCAATTTTAGGGGAAGAATATCATATTCTAGGGGTAGATTTGGAAGCCAAAGAGGAGGTTCAAGTGGATTTACTAGGAAGCTCTATAAGTGAAAAAAAATTGCAGGCCATCAAGCATGGCAATATACTGAGGAGAAACCATCTACTTTTGTTGGAAGAGAAAGAAGAAATCAGATTGCACATGGTGTAGATGATGTTGAGAGTGTACATTCCTCGCCACATGTTGAAGAACCAGAGATTGGAGAGTTTTTGTTGATGAGAAGAACTCTAATCAAAGGGCCAATGGAGAAGGAACCAACATAGAGAAATTCACTCTTTAGGACTACATGTAAAAGCCAAGGTAAGTGTTGTAAGGTTGTGATTGATTCTGGTGTTATAGATAATTTGGTTTCCCTTGAAATGGTTGAGAAGTTGAAATTACAAAGGATTCCTCATGCTACTCCCTACAAGGTGTCTTGCTTAAACAAGGGACAACAAGTAGTTGTGAATGAACAAAGTTGGGTAGATTTCCACATAGGGGGTTATAAAGATAGGGTCTTATGTGACATAATTCCAATGGATGTTTTCCATTTGCTTTTGGGGAGGCCTTGGAAATATGATAGGAATGCCAAGCATAATGGTAGGAAAAATATATGCCATAGAGAAAGATGGAGCTTCCTACACCCTTACACCATTAAAGGAGGAAAGTCAAGAATCACAAATGGGTTCTAGTGCTATGTTGGTGAGTGAAAAGGAGTTTGTACAAATCATAGAGAATGAAGGAAAAGATCAAAAAGTGGGGTCCAGGATGATTTTAATGATTCAAAAAGAGTTCCCACAATCCATGAAGGAGGAAAAGGTATATTTTGAAATCATGATCAGACCCCAGACTATCATGACAACAGTTGACATTTATGATTTTCCATGGGAGATCCAAAGCATGCTGAAGGATAATGTAGACATAGTTGTGGGTGAGTTTTCACATTCCTTATTCCCAATGCAAAGGATCAATCATTTACAGTTATTGGAAGAAAGTGAATTTGAGTCTAATGTGCAAGATGGGTAGGGTGAATTGTTGGCACAATGCAAGGTTCAGATTTTTAGTTGTAAGACTATAAGAATACAACTTTCTATTTAGTTCATCATATTAGACATATGATATTTAAGTTTGGGGATGCAATGAGATGTATATATGCTATTAAGATAGTAGAGAGGACTATAGATGGGGAAGATAAATTTTTCATTGTGGATTTGCAGACCAAGATACTTTAGTTAGATGTTTCTATGTTGAAAGGGTCACTAAGAGACTATGAGAAGTAGGGAAAAAAAGACATAGCTAGTGATGGTGCTCAACAAGTAGTTACAGAGGATAATGTTAACATTTTTATCATCCAAGTGCAAGAGGAAGAGTATGAACAATTTTTTGGGAAGACTGATCAATTTCAACTGCCATTGCACGAGGTATCTCTTGAAGGTAAATTGCAACATAGTTTATATAACTATTATATGTTTTGTCAAGGGTTATCTGTAGTTGTAAGTAGATTTCAGCCCCTTCAAGGCAAAGAAAGCAATAAACTTGATTTTGATTCTTTACATAAACAACATAGAGCTATTGTTTCAGTTGTTAAGGAACTATGAAAGAAGAATATAGAGGTGCAAATGGGGGACAAGCTTATTTTGACAAGTTCAAATACCTTTGCCAAGTGTTCAAGAGACCTAAAGTGAAGATGAAACAAGCATGGGACTGTTTCAAATAAGACAATGTGTAGGGATTTAAAGATACCAGATAAGAGATTTCAAGTATTGTATTCATGTTTCTACCCTCCATTCAAGTGAACTTTGAATCTTTTCTTCCCTTGGGAGTATGGTGCAGGGGCACCCACAATGCTTTCATGACTCCAAGGGGTCAAGAAGTTGATGTTTTATTTTTTTTTGGTGTTTTTCATGTAATAAGGTCTAAGAAGACAATTTCATGTGCGTTGGAGTATAATTTAGGTCATTAGGTGAATGGAAGTGTGCAAATACAAAAACTTGTCAAAGTTACACAATGTTGTAAAAGAAACTTTTGCATTTTTTTGTCAAAGGTAGGCATAATGATGTTTAGTTAAGTTTGTAATTTGAAAATTGGTTATGAACCATTGGAATATGGTTGAAAATATTTAAAAGAACTTGTGTGGTCGAAGGCAAGGTTGGTGGTTGGAAATTTTGAAGATTGAAGCAATAAAAACTCTATTTTTCTGTATTTTTTGAATGTTCTTTACTACTAAACTAGGATGTACAAATCTATCTGTATGATCCAATGATGCACCAAAATCAATTGGGGATGATTTTATAGTGAATCTAATTTCAAATAGCATCGATTTCATGTAATTTAATTGTGATTTGAGCAAGTTGTGTGTAAGGCCCATAATTTTTCACTCAGAACAAGAACACAACCTACAATTTGTTTTTGCACAAACATGTAAAACACCCATATTTTTTTTACTATATCAATTAATTTAATAGTCTCTCAATTTTTATAAGGTGTAATTTAATAACCCATACTCTATTCTTGATACTCACATGGGTATCATTATTCATCTACGATGATTGGATGTATGTTAGTATTCTTGCCACTAAGATTTGACGTTCTTTAGTTTAATGCATGAGCAAGTAGTTTAATTGTTGTTTAATTTACTTATTAATGTGTTTCCCCTTTAGCCCCTCTATGGAATAGGTCATTGAGGTGATAGGCCTCAACCCTTTATTCTTTTCCAAATATACATATTTGACTTAAGAGGTGTTCCACATCTTTATGCATGGATTTTTTTTAATAGTAATATCTCGACTTGTAAATTAATATTTACCTGAAAAATTATCCCATACATGCACATTTGATTTGTGGCTTCAAATTCATTGTCATTGGTCATGATTACTATTCATTATGTCTATAGACTATGATTGACATTGTTGACCAACAGTTTAAATGTAACGCCCCGCCACGTAACCCTAGAGGAAGTTGCAATTAACTACTCAAACGCACAATTTTTTTTCTTGTTTAAAGTACAATTAACATGCAAGTTCACTACCCATTGCCAAAAACCTCTAATATTACAAGAATGAGATTACTTTAAAGCCCATACATACAACATAATTAAATCCATAACATTTATCTACTTAATAAATTAAGAACACATACATTCCATACATGATAATGTACATCATAACAATAAGAGATACAACATGATTTCATATAACAATGATTTGACAAGAATATTACATCTCGTATTCCCTGAATGAGGTAGAACCAATAAGTGTGATTACAAATTACAATCTTCCACCTCGATTACAATTGAGGGGTAATAAATTACAAGATTCAACTGAAATGAATATAAGCATGAAATATAACTGGATCCCACGAGCTCTCCAACTGGAAATCTCGTCAACACGAACAAGAAGAAAACCCAACAGAGTAAGGTGCATGTTCCACCCAACCAAGTGGTACCCGAAGGCCCACCCCCCGTGCTAGGAGATAGTAACAAGGATTCCTAGACAAGATCATCTACCTCTAGTCACAGGCTAAAACATAACTGAAGTAAATCAAATACAAATACCACACTATCACAATGGTTACAATGCTTCCAGAGTTAATTAAACAATTGCATCGTTGATACAAACATACCGTTGACTTAGGAGAAGTTTCATCACAATGTTACATGGGATATCCTGGTAAGTCTTCCCAGGTCCCGACACCCATCTCGGGATCTCCTGGAAACCTCTAACGACTCCCGACCCCTCATGCAAACCATTACGAAATCAATTATCTCTTGTAGAGACAAGATAATGATCTTGCCATTCTAGGCCTTCTCATCCCATCTCAAGTCTATACAAGCCCTTACGTTCATGAGCGAGGGACAATTATTCTTATTAAGTGTTTGATACTACCTATTTCTCTAATAAGTTTATTTAAATTATCACTAGATTATCTAACTCACAATGAGTTACCCTGGCACCACTTTGTGTGCCAGCCCTCATTGCAAGCCACTCCTCTAAGACAACACGTGGAACAACTCCACAACCCAAGGGTAAACTAGTGCAACTTAAGGATATTAAATCTCTATCCAAAACATAAAGGCAACACAATCCTATTGGTGATAACCGAGTAGTTAATTGGATACAACTATATGCACTACCCAAGGAAATTCAACAGTTGAATATCATAATATGAAAACCCCAAATAATTTAAAAACCCCATCTGGAAGACTTATTACCCTTCTAAACAATTTCCCCCAAATTGAAAACAAGAGAAGTTTACATTTGAAAGAGAAATTTGAACAGGAATTAAATCTACTTTTGGATTTCCTAAATCCACTTCCCTTAATAAAATTCAATAGTTTATTGCCTCAATAAAACTAATTTACTAATGTATCTTGCAGACAAGGGAGGAAATTTAAACCATATATTCAATTCCTTAAATAATAATAAAATAAAACAGTTACTCCTATTCAGAATATATCATTTTGAAAATAACCATTTATTCTTTTCAAAATAAATCATTTTTAAAATCAAATACATTTATCTATTAAAACATATTATTTAAAAATCCAATAATTCATCAATTAACATATTATATTAAAATCCTCCAATTACATTTAATACATGCCATTATTTAAATCACCAATTAAATGTAATATTTAAATCATCAATTAAATATATATATATTAAACATATTATTTTATTACAATTTCCAAAACCAAATATAATAATAATATATATAAATATATATACATAAATATACATATATGTACATATAAATATATATTACTATATACATATATATATTTATTTAATATATATGTATATATATATATAATATATATGTTTTAATACTTTTAAATATTAAATATTTTAATATTATAAAATATAATATAAAATATTATATTTTAAAAAATGAGATTTGAAATCGGAACCCACATAGGGTTTTTTGGAATGTGTGTGCTGTGTATGAGTGGGTGATTGTGTTTACATAAAGCCGACCCCATACCTAGGGCGACTGTGTGTAAACACAGTTGAACCCCCCATAAGGGGCACGACTGTGTTACACACAACCGTCCCTTGTGGTGGCAGTGGCTAGTGTGGGGCGCAATGGGCACAGCTCCCCCACAACACTTCCCATGGGGGCAACTGTGGGGTGAGCCCCCAGCGACCGCCAACAATCCCTTTTTTTTTCTTGTTTTCTTTTTGTTAAAAAAAAACCTACGAAATCCGATTTCGCCCACGGGTGAAACACAGTCCCTTTTATTTATTTTTATGTTTTTCAATATAATTATTTTGACACAAATAAGCATATATAAATATATATGTTTATATATATATATTTCAAAATACATATATACATATATATATATATATTTATATATATTTCAAAATATATATATACATATATATATTTATATACAGATTTATAAAACTTATAAAACCATGAGAGCAATTAATTTCCAAAATGATCATATATAGCCAGATAAGAAATTTTTTTCTTGAAGAAAATCATTTGCAAATAGAGGTTTTTTCCAATTTCACATGGGTTTTTTCTTCTTTCAATTTAAACAAAGTTTGTTTTTGCAACAACATATAAAAATTGTGAATCAATTCAAAAATGAAATAAATTTAAACAACATGAACCTGGTTTCCAAAAGCTTGAGAGAATGCAAAATGGTGCAATTATTCTTTCACAAATTTCAGCTCCTTCCAAGCAATCCAACTTAGCTTCTCCAAAATCAAAATCCAAAACCAGAATCCTTCTCCTTCCTCCTTTCTTCTTTTTCTTTCAATTTTCATGGTTATAGCCAAAAACTCTATGAAAATAAAAATATCTCTTTCAACCACCAACATAAATTTTTCAAAACAAAAACCAGAAAATATCTTCAAACTTCTTTTTGCATTCAAATTTTCCAAAAATGCAAATTAAAACCTTTTTTTAAAATTTTCAAACAAAATATCTATCAATTCTAAAATAACAATTCAATTCAATTAATTTAATTAATTCAATAAAATAAATATAATCCAAGATTACATTATTTTATTAATTAAATTAAATTAATTAATTATTTAAATAGCATCTTCTAACATAATAACCAGATTAATTTAATAAACAACTTAAATACATAATGCGATATATTTACCTTTTTTAGCTTGCAATTAAATAAAATCAAGGTAAAATTGAATAACATTAAAACAATCGAACTAGACTTAAAACCAATGACACACTATGACCAGGGTGATGACTTGACACGGAAAACTCAGCTACTATCTCCCAATCAAATCCCGTTGGGCAATGGACACACTCAAACCTGGGAAACCAGGTGGAGTCGATGTCCTGTACCTATAAACCTACAAACAAAGCTTATATCGAACATGCATATATATCATAATAAAACACACCATGAAAAGGAAATCCCAGAATCGCAGGGCGCTCACAAGCGAGTGGTGCAATTATATGCCCTTCACCAATACAGTGTTATAAAACTGATGAATCTAACATCAATAGTCTAATCAAAAGCATTAAAACAACATTAATTCAAATATCATCTATGCTAATCTAAAGCATGCCATAATGATAACATCGGAATAAAATACCATCACATCAAAATATAACATCACATCGCTTTACAGTTAGCGATCAAATAGTAACCGAGTACCATAGTCATAGTACTAACACAAAATAAAACATAACGAAGAAGAACACTGTCCGATCAAAAGAGAAAAATGGAGGGGTGCTACATTAAACATCAAGATTATATAGAATAGTTTAAATATCATGAATTTGAAACTAATATTAATCGTTCAACTAGACTATATGAACAAAAGATATTAGTTAATTATCATTTAAACGCAATAAAGGAGTATTATTATTTAGGAAAACAATACTCATGTTATCATGTTCAATCGCTGATTTTATAAAATGTTACTCAATGCTAAAATAAATAATTGTTGATATTGTTGTCACTTAATTAATATTTAATCTTTAATTAAATAAAATCCTCATTTATTAGTCGATTCATAGGTTACTAATAAGAACGTATTACCTACTCCTTTGTTTATTCACCAATCAAAGCTTATCTAATTAACTATAAATAAAGGGGAAATAAAATAAAATAAATGATAACACATTATTATTGAATCCACCATCTAAACATTAATAATATTATTAGTTATCACCCCCAAACATTTACGTTGATAAAATTATTATTATTCAATCTACTCCATTTCTAAACGTTAATAATAATATTGTTGTTTAGGCAATGTTTATGAAATATTTGAAAGACAATACTATAACATACACCATTACTAGATTTTATTTGGAGATAATGATTGTACTTTAAGTCCACTAATTAAATCAATTAACACAAATTTCTAATTTGACTTATGTATTTTTTCAAATTTTAAAATTTCAAAAAAAGGAAATTCAATTAACATAATTTTCTAATTTGACTTGATGTTTTTTTTTAGTTCTAAAATTCCAAGAAATAAAAAATCAAATAAACTTCTAATTTAACTTGATGTGCCTTTTTTTTTTCAAATCTTAAAATTGCAAAAGAAGAAATAAAGTTTATCTTTTAAAAGACTTCTAAAATGACATTAAGGGTCCCTATTTACATTGTCCCCACCAAAATAAAAATTAGAAAATTAAATAAGTTTTATTTAGATAATCATCTAAATTTAATTGATTGTGCACTAAATCTCAGCCATTAAATGAAATTTAATCTTGACCATTAGATCTTAGGGTTTTCTTGTTGCAACCCTAAAACATAGAGATGCTCATTTAACCTATTTTCTCTTCTATTTTCATTTCATTTGTTCTGTAGGTGTTGAAGGTGGCTCTGATGGTGTCGAATTCTCCTTGACTCTCCATGATTATGTGCAGGATTATTTATCCATTTGATTGTCATTTCTTCTATTGAAATTTTTTGCAATACATGGGTTTTATGTTGTTTATTCATAGCAACATCACACTTTTATATCCATCTATTGGGGTTATTATATATATATATATATATATATATATATATATTACACACCATATCGTGTAAATTTACTGCGTATTTTTTTATTTTATTATAAATCATACATACAATTTTTATTTTTTTTGTGCAAATTTTAATGGAGCTTTCTCTCCCTAAAGGGTAGTTGTGGCTCCCTTTGGGGAGGTCCACAACTTCCTTTGGGGTGGTTGTGGCTCCCCTTGGGAATGACACATCTCCCTCAAAGGGATTTTGTGGCTCCCTAAGGCCGCAACCCTCTCCTTTATGTTTTCTAGCATATATATATATATAATTTTTTATTAAAAAATTTCATTTATTAAATTTTTTAATATATAGTTAATTAATAATTTATTTATTATCTTTAAAATAAATTTTAATTTTATAATAATCTAATATTATTTAAAATATATTTTGAATCTCATAATAATTTAATATTATTATATGTTATTAAATATCAATTTAATATTAACAAATCAGTGTTAATATAAAGTTATTTTTATTATAAGAGCATCATATAAATGTATTAAAAAGAAATTACATTATTATTGACTTATAAAATAGACTTTATTATGCAGGGTTTATATATTCATGTTTAAAATTTTTACATTGTGTATGTACATAGTTTTTTTTTATTGTATACATATGCATTTTCTTTCAACCTACAAATATGCAATTAGTTTTACAAACCTTCATGAATAAATTGATTCTATTTATATTTATGTATATTAGTGATTTTATGTATGCTTAATGAACATCATGCATTTTACTCCTTCCACTTCAACATAACAACTTGTAAGACTATGTTTAATATGCCTATCAAGGTAACAGAAGGTTTAGAATGCAAATTTTCTTGTCTTCTAAGAGAATGCACTACATTTCTTTATTACAGAACAAGAATATAACCCCCACTTTATAACAGTTCTCATATAGACCCTTACACACTACAAGGTAACAAGTAAAAGAAAAGTTTATTAAAACCCTTCTAATATTTCTTATACCAATTTTCATTCAGCAAAGGAGTTTTAGAATATTTGTGCTTTGATCTCTATCATAAAGATAAACAACAACCCAAAACAAACATATACCAATATACTCTTCCCATGAGACAACTTCATTTATCAACTCATCAAAAAACAAAGTAGATAAATTTCTTGGACAACATGCCAATGGAGGAGAACAAACCCTCCACCCAACCTTCTTGGCATCATCAAACCATTACTAGGTTCTAGCCAACCCCTAAGTAAGGAGAGAGCACCCAAAACCCAAGATTCAAACAACCACTCAAAACCAACAACAAAAACATTTTCCAACATGCTGCATAAAACCCATAAGAAATACTTGCCAACAACCCCAAACTCAACACATTTTTTTTCTTATCCGAAAAACCCATAATCCCCAAAAAAAAAAGTCACACACAACTCAAAAATTTCATACTATTTTCAATAGAAAAACTAAACAGTCAATAAAACCAATACAAACACAAATCCATGACAAGATATGTGAAAGGAATTGAGACAACTTATCTCTCAAGTTGATTTCTCTTCTTCATTGCACCTACCTCTTCTTCCTCCAAACCCTCTTTCTAACTCTCCTCTCCTCTTTTCTTTTCTTTTTTCCCAAAGCTCCAAAAAAAACCAACATAAAAGAAAAACTCAATACTTGGCAACACTTTCTTTCCATTTCTTCTCCCACCAACTCCCAACTACCATGTCCTCTTTTTTATTTAAGAGGCATGGTGTTCATACTCCTATTTTTGTCACTAAAAAAAAGGGGAATTTAAAAAGATTCAAAACTCATGTTTTATATAATTTATGGGCTCAAAAAAATGTCTAACCCTTAGGTGCAATCTTAGGAATTTCAAAAACACAATTATAAGCAAAATTTAACACTTAGAAACACTAGCTCATAGGACAACTTACAATATAACTATCACATTGACATCAAGAACACCTTTTTCCCACGAAAATATCAAATAACAAAACTATCAATAACTGAAATATCAAAAGGCAATTTACAATATAAACTATCATATTAACATCAACAAGACAACACTTCAAAAAAAGAAGTGCTTTAACAGGGTTTTGGTGTCTCTCCTTTCTCCCCATTAGCCCTAAATTTCTTGTACAATAATCCTCATTAAGCCCATATACTTACCTCTTATACTTACTTGAATTTGATCATTTATTCTGATATCATTAGCTTGACTTGCTCCCATGCTTGATGACAACCTTCTTTCATTGTTATGAAACTCTTGGGAACTCTGAAATCTAGCTTTCATCAACCATTTGACTCATTGATAAGTTTTTGTAGCTAAAATATAATACCAAATTAATAACCTTATTTTACTCAACTACTTTCGTTATATCTTGTTTCTTGAAAATAACTCATTTATAAAAGAATCACCCATCATCATAATCTTAGTTAAATAATCACAGTTTCATATTCCATACTAATAATTAAATAGCTTGCATCAATCATCTTCTCAAGTTTAAATAATACATATTCCCTAGTATTACTTCAAGCATTAATTTGCATCATCAACATTCTAACATGCTATAAGGTACAAGCATTGATAATTTCCTAGATAATCAATCTATAAGAGGGTTGTGAAAAGTTTCCTTGACAAACTAACCATATTTGCTATGCAAGTTCAAGGAAAAAAATTATTCTATATGACGCCATTCTAATGAACAACACCAACACATCTATGAAATTGTACCATGTACTTATTTTATTTAGCCAGAAATGAAGCACATACCAAAGAATATCGAAATTTTATTAGTCACATAGGGGTCGGTCTTACATTGTGCTCATTTTTATGTAGACTAGTTGAAACCCTAGTTAGGGCAACCAATGAGGAATAAAATGTAATAAAATCCATTCCACCTAGTAGAATCTTCTAAAACTTGGTTGAATGGATGGTACTGATGTGTGCTTTGAGTTTCCTAGGCTACATATGTAGGAGGTAGGGTTTGACACGTGTGGAGAAGTCTAAAGGTTTGATATCTTCATGTATCAGACTTAGAAGCCTAGTGGGTGGAAGAAATTTGTTGTTTGAAATTTTTGGAATGATATATGTGTTGTGAGCATATTTTTGAAGCCTTGTAGGATGTGTTTGAAGCATTGGAATGAAAGTGGAGTACCTAGAACATAAAAACCCTACCGCTACCAAGCCACATTGTGCCATTAGGCCTAATTTAAGTGAGGATAGTGAAAATTTGGAGCCTTCCATATAAAGTGACCCCACCTGAGTTTTGGATATGTTTTTAAATGGCCAAAACAGTATCTGTAAATGTGCTTAACTTTTGAATTTCATGCCTACCCTGCAAGTTATGCCTAAAAAGGTCATTTTGAAAAGCTATTAGGGTAAAGGGGCAATTTGTGAAGGAAATCCCATTGGTTGATGTGTGAGGTCTCTTGTGAATGGTTTCCTAAAGTGAGTTTGATAGGTTGGAGACCAAAGGGTCCTTGTGGGTGATTGTGAGTTTTGTTTACCCTTGAATGGCTTGTTTCTTTGAAGATCAAATGTCTACCCTTGTGGAAGAAGTCTTCCCTATCATGATTTCCTTTGAACTTTGAGAAAGGAATGAACCCATTGTTGTGAAATATAGTATCAATAGTCAAGTTTCTGCCCCTACTCTAGACCAGGCTTACACCACCCGAGGTGCCCTCACCCTATATTTTCACACTCTTGCCCTTCTAGTCTAATCTAGTTCCTTTCCTAAATCCTCCCTTCTTCTAGTTTTCCCATGCCACTATTTGACATTGTGATAACTCCCACACCACCTTCTAATTCCAACTGCCTCCATTATATTTCAATTTTATCTCTTCCCATAGTTGACTCCATGGTGCCAATTCAATGTAAATTATCATCAATCCTTCATTGCTTGCTTGCATCACTTATTCATCTATCCCCACTATGGTGCTAAGGATCGACCCGATATACTTTAAAGATTCCTTATTCCAAAATTATGTAGCTAGGCTCTTCATTTCTACCCATACCACCATTTTGTCGGGCATGAAGGTTTTCAAATCAAAGAGCTCTTCCCAGGGTTTGAGAAAGAAGCCCGTTCCCTTCATGAATCTACCCTTTGACGCCAAAACTTCTTGCTTGACCATTATTGTATCACATATTACCATGAAAAAGTTGTTCTAGAGGAATTTTATTTTACTGTGTCGCCTAGCTTTCCTCCCACCATTTCATCATTTTTTAATTTTGGTGCAATCATTGCACCACCATTTTTCTAGGATTGCATGATATTCTAACTGGAATCTAGCTACCTCCATCAAGACCCTGGGGATCTCTATCGCTATGTCATTTTCCCCTCGATCATCAATCAACCTCCAATCTAGGCCTGGGCCCTTCAAATTTTTCCTATGAGCATCCTCCGTCGCCCCACTCATATGCCTAGGGTTGGGGTTCAGACATCTCACGTCATTTTCATTCTCTTCTTTTCTACCCCTTGTTGCTTTGTCACCATTATTTATCAACTTTTTTGCCACTTCCGCCACCTTTGTGATTTTGAGGGTTATTTCTTCTACCACCATTCCAATTTTTTCCTTTGCCTCCCATATCCACCTTTTGATCCTTTCACAACACCTTAATTCCTTGATCCATGTTACTCCCTACCCCTCCAATTTTTTTGTCTCCCAAGCACCCATGGAGGACTATGAATCTTCTTTTGGTCGCTCCATCTACGATTTCCTGCCATTCTTTCACCCTTCACCACCTTCCGTCTTTTGTGAGCCACATTCCTCCAAAGGCCTCTTCCCTTGTCATCCCTTGTCTCTTGCCTCTCATATCCATTTTAATTTCACTACTCCTTGAATCGATCTTGTAGCCTCGACCATTCCCATTCCATGTCTGTAGCCCATGCTCCTACTTCAAACTGCAAAAATTCACCCCGCTCCATTTTTTGACTCTTAAAATATAATCTAATTCTATAATAAAAATTATTAAATATAAATATTAAATTATTATAATTAATAATTAATAATTAATATATTCTTATATAGAACAAATTAAATTAATATATATAAAATCTAATAGTTTAATTGATCTTTGGGGAGATTAGGAAAAAGAGAGAGAGAGATAGAGGGGGAGACAATTCTATATACAGAGGAATATATACTAACACTTCACCTAAAGGAGGTTCAAGGATTGCGCCAATAGAAAACTATATGTATGTTAATATGTTAGAGAGTATGCATTGAAGTTAAGGCTCCCTAACATGCTTCCTCTCTAACCCCATCATGGTGGACTATGGGAATAACACTATTGATTCTTGATTCCTTAAATGATCTATTCAAATGGATTGCGACTAAATAAATGACTTATTATTTAGTCATTTTTATTTGTGTGACTAAATAAATGACTAATTATTTACTCGATGATCAAATTAGTCATTTACAGTTGTATTGCAGAAAATGACTAAAATTTAATCATTTTTAGTTGTCATGACTAAAATTTTTAGTCACATAGTCATTTATTTTCCAAATTCTACTAGTGAAGGGATGATGACCCTAAGAAAAGGAAGAATTTTGGTAAGAAGAATTCCCCTAAAAAGAAAGTGAAAAGGTCGATTTCCTAGTCTGAGGGTGCCCAAATAGGGGAGGATAATTATGGGCATAATACTCAATTGAAAGGGAAGCAAGTCTTAAAAACTAAATGTGATATTTCTTATAAAGGTAAGTCGAAGGTTAGTAATAAAATGCTTGGAGTGAACCATCCACTCAAGAAAAAAAAAATGAGAAGGATGATCAAGGTGCTACTAATTTTCCTTATTTGTCAAAGGTCCATGCAAATAGAGAATAAATTTATTATGTTTTGGGTTTGGCCAAGGAGGAGTTACAAACCATTTTAAGCTCTCAAAATGGTTCTTCCTAGAAATTAACAAAATCAATATTAAAATTCAAGCCTTGTAGGAGAAATGTACCAACAAGGAAAGGGATCAACTAGGTTTTGGGAACAGGTATGTGAAGAATAGAATATTTGGAGAACTCTATATTTTTTTTAAATGGAGTTTGAGAAACGATTGACAAACTTGAAAGATAAGATACATGACGAAAATAAAAATTTAGAAAAAACATTGAAAATATGTCACTATTCTATTAAAAAAAATGTCGAGGGGATCATAATTCTTATTCAAAAGCTCAAAAAGTTGAGAGAATAGAAAATAACTGAAGTGATTCATAAGGAGAATAGAAAGGAAAAACAAAACACCAAGGATAAATGTAAGAAACTAATGTAGATCAAGACTAAGGGGCATAATTCTAGGACTCGAGGGAGCAAGAATAAATCCTTTGATAAGGAAAGAAAGAGTTGTTGAACCTTGTTAATCTTCATCATAACTTTTATAATCAAGAGTTAGAAGTGGTAAACACTCTTGAGAATATGAAATAGTTATTTCTTTTGTTTTTTTCTAGTTTTTTGTTGGTTGTTGTTCGGCTATGCTTTATCTTGTATTAACATTTTTTTTGTAAGGGTTTTGGGTCCTTCTAAAACCTATTTTTCCTATTAATAAAAAATAAATATTACTAAGATATTATACAACAAGATGTATTGCACAATAGGTATAGATAATGGGGAAGGTGAAGTAGGTTTTAGGATTAAAGTTTTTGATATTATGATCCAAGTGCATTGGAAGAGATTAATTAATTAATTAATACAAGAATAGATCATTCTAAATAAATAAACAATTAGTGTTGGTTAATTATGAGTAACTTATTTTTATTATAATAACTAATTTATTTTAGGAAAATAAATAAGTTTAATTATTATATTTTTTAATTAATTTATTATTCAATAATAAATTTATTTTAAGAAATTAAGAAATAAATTATTATAATATCTTATTTGAGAATTAGAAAATATAATTTCCTAATATTAGTTTTTAAATGAATTAATGTAGAACTTATTTTTTAAATATTATTATTTTTCAAAAGAATGTGCATGAGAAAGAATAATTTTTTTTTAATATTATTCTATTTTATAAAGAATATAATTTTTTTTTAATTTTTAGATTCAAATTTAGGTTTTGGAAGGGAAAGGAAGATTTGTGATATTGCTATCAGGATTCAACCGTGTAGTTTTCGAGTTAAACTCATTGACCCATGATTCATGAGTAGTGGTTCACAAGAACCCATCTCTGATGATAATAAATGGTCCACTTAGCACTCATTGCATCTAGGTGATAGCAATATCATAATTTGACACGATGTGGAAGAAACCTCCTACTTATCAAAGGAAGAGTTATTAAAAGAAAAGGAAGAGTTATTAAAAGAAGAGAATTAATTTCATTTTCACTCTCTCTTTCTTTTTAATTTTATTATTATTATGCAATTTAGAGAAGGAAAAATGGTATTGATTCTTGCATGAATTTTATGAAATTAAAATTGATTTGAATTATTTTTGTTCATCTCAATTATTTATAATTTTCTTACAAATATTAGAGTAATATTCTTGTTATGGAAGGATTTAACAAATATTTATTTTGGTTAGTAAATTAATTTATGTTGTTAGTGAAAAGTTTGATTATATTTTCCTAGACAAAAAATATTTAATATTGATTGATGATCCATTGAATTAAGTGTTTAAGAAATATCTATATTGAATTACTATTGTGATGAGTTTAATAGAATTATTTTTCGTAAGGGGGGAAATAGCAATAGGAAAACAAGTAATGAATTAAACTAAAATTAATTCAAACAAGATTAAATCCCAAAACCCATACTCATGAAATGAAGCTCTAAAATAACAAAATCAAACAATGTAATCCTAAAGATAACATAAATTGAATTCAGAACCACCCCAAGTTGGAGTTGTGTTTGTATTGACATTTGGATGTTGGATTTCTTGATTCAATACAAAGCCTCCATTGTTGTTGTTGCAAAAGCCTCAATTCGTGTTGATAGTGAACTAAAATGTGATAATAACTCTTAATATGCTCAAGTGATAATTGCTCAACGCTTTGCTATGAAGATTCTAGATTATTTATGAGAAGGTAGAGGGTTATTTTATATATTTCTTGTTTCGAGATGAACGATCAAGATTCAATAATGCAAAATCACGATGGATGGATGAGAACCATTGAGAGGAAATAGATTGCTCAATTAGCTTATGTGATTGATCCAATTAAGGATGTTAATTGCATAATTAAAGGATTTAGATTGCATAATCTATGTGATTAAATAAATCAAGTTGAGTAGTTAGTGGGATTGAAGAATATATTGTTTAGTTAGAAAATATATGGGTTGGTCAACAATTTAGAGTGAGAAATCAGTGGTTTGATTTTCTCAATCAAAAAAGAGGTGAGGATAATTAATTAATTGAATAATTAATTAATATTTTGAGTTGAGCATACAAGTCATGTTTTACTTTAAAAAATAAAGTTGCATTTGTTTGTTGACTTTGTTGAATGATATCAAATAATTAATTTAATTATCTAGGTTTAGAAAGGGGAAAGTGATTTAATTAAATCATTAAGTAATAACAATTTAATTGATTTAGACGAATAGGGTATCAGTGACATAATTAAATATTAATTAATGTTATTTAATTAATCAAGAGGAATA
>CM021104.1:424865264-424884599 GCA_007115665.2 Sequoiadendron giganteum
GGTGATTATAATATTTAGTTATTCAGAATGCTTCAAAACCTTAAGAAAAAGAATATGGATGTGCAAACCTATACAGATGAGTTCTACAAGTTGAGCATAAGGGAAGACCATGTAGAAGATGATGTTGAAAAAGTGGCAAGATACATCAGTGGGTTGAGATACAACCTTCAAGATGAATTAAGCCTCACCAATACAAGAATGGTGGAAGAATGTAATCAATTGGCCATCAAGGTTGAAGATAAGTTGAGGAGAAGATAAGAAAATCAAAGAAGGGTTAGAGGAAGGAATTCTAGAGGAAGAGGTGTGTTTTTTGATTCAAGATGGTCATATGAGAGTCAAGGAGAGACACATAGAGTTCAAGAACAAGTTTCAGATTCAAGAGGCAATTTTAGGGGAAGAATATCATATTCTAGGGGTAGATTTGGAAGCCAAAGAGGAGGTTCAAGTGGATTTACTAGGAAGCTCTATAAGTGAAAAAAAATTGCAGGCCATCAAGCATGGCAATATACTGAGGAGAAACCATCTACTTTTGTTGGAAGAGAAAGAAGAAATCAGATTGCACATGGTGTAGATGATGTTGAGAGTGTACATTCCTCGCCACATGTTGAAGAACCAGAGATTGGAGAGTTTTTGTTGATGAGAAGAACTCTAATCAAAGGGCCAATGGAGAAGGAACCAACATAGAGAAATTCACTCTTTAGGACTACATGTAAAAGCCAAGGTAAGTGTTGTAAGGTTGTGATTGATTCTGGTGTTATAGATAATTTGGTTTCCCTTGAAATGGTTGAGAAGTTGAAATTACAAAGGATTCCTCATGCTACTCCCTACAAGGTGTCTTGCTTAAACAAGGGACAACAAGTAGTTGTGAATGAACAAAGTTGGGTAGATTTCCACATAGGGGGTTATAAAGATAGGGTCTTATGTGACATAATTCCAATGGATGTTTTCCATTTGCTTTTGGGGAGGCCTTGGAAATATGATAGGAATGCCAAGCATAATGGTAGGAAAAATATATGCCATAGAGAAAGATGGAGCTTCCTACACCCTTACACCATTAAAGGAGGAAAGTCAAGAATCACAAATGGGTTCTAGTGCTATGTTGGTGAGTGAAAAGGAGTTTGTACAAATCATAGAGAATGAAGGAAAAGATCAAAAAGTGGGGTCCAGGATGATTTTAATGATTCAAAAAGAGTTCCCACAATCCATGAAGGAGGAAAAGGTATATTTTGAAATCATGATCAGACCCCAGACTATCATGACAACAGTTGACATTTATGATTTTCCATGGGAGATCCAAAGCATGCTGAAGGATAATGTAGACATAGTTGTGGGTGAGTTTTCACATTCCTTATTCCCAATGCAAAGGATCAATCATTTACAGTTATTGGAAGAAAGTGAATTTGAGTCTAATGTGCAAGATGGGTAGGGTGAATTGTTGGCACAATGCAAGGTTCAGATTTTTAGTTGTAAGACTATAAGAATACAACTTTCTATTTAGTTCATCATATTAGACATATGATATTTAAGTTTGGGGATGCAATGAGATGTATATATGCTATTAAGATAGTAGAGAGGACTATAGATGGGGAAGATAAATTTTTCATTGTGGATTTGCAGACCAAGATACTTTAGTTAGATGTTTCTATGTTGAAAGGGTCACTAAGAGACTATGAGAAGTAGGGAAAAAAAGACATAGCTAGTGATGGTGCTCAACAAGTAGTTACAGAGGATAATGTTAACATTTTTATCATCCAAGTGCAAGAGGAAGAGTATGAACAATTTTTTGGGAAGACTGATCAATTTCAACTGCCATTGCACGAGGTATCTCTTGAAGGTAAATTGCAACATAGTTTATATAACTATTATATGTTTTGTCAAGGGTTATCTGTAGTTGTAAGTAGATTTCAGCCCCTTCAAGGCAAAGAAAGCAATAAACTTGATTTTGATTCTTTACATAAACAACATAGAGCTATTGTTTCAGTTGTTAAGGAACTATGAAAGAAGAATATAGAGGTGCAAATGGGGGACAAGCTTATTTTGACAAGTTCAAATACCTTTGCCAAGTGTTCAAGAGACCTAAAGTGAAGATGAAACAAGCATGGGACTGTTTCAAATAAGACAATGTGTAGGGATTTAAAGATACCAGATAAGAGATTTCAAGTATTGTATTCATGTTTCTACCCTCCATTCAAGTGAACTTTGAATCTTTTCTTCCCTTGGGAGTATGGTGCAGGGGCACCCACAATGCTTTCATGACTCCAAGGGGTCAAGAAGTTGATGTTTTATTTTTTTTTGGTGTTTTTCATGTAATAAGGTCTAAGAAGACAATTTCATGTGCGTTGGAGTATAATTTAGGTCATTAGGTGAATGGAAGTGTGCAAATACAAAAACTTGTCAAAGTTACACAATGTTGTAAAAGAAACTTTTGCATTTTTTTGTCAAAGGTAGGCATAATGATGTTTAGTTAAGTTTGTAATTTGAAAATTGGTTATGAACCATTGGAATATGGTTGAAAATATTTAAAAGAACTTGTGTGGTCGAAGGCAAGGTTGGTGGTTGGAAATTTTGAAGATTGAAGCAATAAAAACTCTATTTTTCTGTATTTTTTGAATGTTCTTTACTACTAAACTAGGATGTACAAATCTATCTGTATGATCCAATGATGCACCAAAATCAATTGGGGATGATTTTATAGTGAATCTAATTTCAAATAGCATCGATTTCATGTAATTTAATTGTGATTTGAGCAAGTTGTGTGTAAGGCCCATAATTTTTCACTCAGAACAAGAACACAACCTACAATTTGTTTTTGCACAAACATGTAAAACACCCATATTTTTTTTACTATATCAATTAATTTAATAGTCTCTCAATTTTTATAAGGTGTAATTTAATAACCCATACTCTATTCTTGATACTCACATGGGTATCATTATTCATCTACGATGATTGGATGTATGTTAGTATTCTTGCCACTAAGATTTGACGTTCTTTAGTTTAATGCATGAGCAAGTAGTTTAATTGTTGTTTAATTTACTTATTAATGTGTTTCCCCTTTAGCCCCTCTATGGAATAGGTCATTGAGGTGATAGGCCTCAACCCTTTATTCTTTTCCAAATATACATATTTGACTTAAGAGGTGTTCCACATCTTTATGCATGGATTTTTTTTAATAGTAATATCTCGACTTGTAAATTAATATTTACCTGAAAAATTATCCCATACATGCACATTTGATTTGTGGCTTCAAATTCATTGTCATTGGTCATGATTACTATTCATTATGTCTATAGACTATGATTGACATTGTTGACCAACAGTTTAAATGTAACGCCCCGCCACGTAACCCTAGAGGAAGTTGCAATTAACTACTCAAACGCACAATTTTTTTTCTTGTTTAAAGTACAATTAACATGCAAGTTCACTACCCATTGCCAAAAACCTCTAATATTACAAGAATGAGATTACTTTAAAGCCCATACATACAACATAATTAAATCCATAACATTTATCTACTTAATAAATTAAGAACACATACATTCCATACATGATAATGTACATCATAACAATAAGAGATACAACATGATTTCATATAACAATGATTTGACAAGAATATTACATCTCGTATTCCCTGAATGAGGTAGAACCAATAAGTGTGATTACAAATTACAATCTTCCACCTCGATTACAATTGAGGGGTAATAAATTACAAGATTCAACTGAAATGAATATAAGCATGAAATATAACTGGATCCCACGAGCTCTCCAACTGGAAATCTCGTCAACACGAACAAGAAGAAAACCCAACAGAGTAAGGTGCATGTTCCACCCAACCAAGTGGTACCCGAAGGCCCACCCCCCGTGCTAGGAGATAGTAACAAGGATTCCTAGACAAGATCATCTACCTCTAGTCACAGGCTAAAACATAACTGAAGTAAATCAAATACAAATACCACACTATCACAATGGTTACAATGCTTCCAGAGTTAATTAAACAATTGCATCGTTGATACAAACATACCGTTGACTTAGGAGAAGTTTCATCACAATGTTACATGGGATATCCTGGTAAGTCTTCCCAGGTCCCGACACCCATCTCGGGATCTCCTGGAAACCTCTAACGACTCCCGACCCCTCATGCAAACCATTACGAAATCAATTATCTCTTGTAGAGACAAGATAATGATCTTGCCATTCTAGGCCTTCTCATCCCATCTCAAGTCTATACAAGCCCTTACGTTCATGAGCGAGGGACAATTATTCTTATTAAGTGTTTGATACTACCTATTTCTCTAATAAGTTTATTTAAATTATCACTAGATTATCTAACTCACAATGAGTTACCCTGGCACCACTTTGTGTGCCAGCCCTCATTGCAAGCCACTCCTCTAAGACAACACGTGGAACAACTCCACAACCCAAGGGTAAACTAGTGCAACTTAAGGATATTAAATCTCTATCCAAAACATAAAGGCAACACAATCCTATTGGTGATAACCGAGTAGTTAATTGGATACAACTATATGCACTACCCAAGGAAATTCAACAGTTGAATATCATAATATGAAAACCCCAAATAATTTAAAAACCCCATCTGGAAGACTTATTACCCTTCTAAACAATTTCCCCCAAATTGAAAACAAGAGAAGTTTACATTTGAAAGAGAAATTTGAACAGGAATTAAATCTACTTTTGGATTTCCTAAATCCACTTCCCTTAATAAAATTCAATAGTTTATTGCCTCAATAAAACTAATTTACTAATGTATCTTGCAGACAAGGGAGGAAATTTAAACCATATATTCAATTCCTTAAATAATAATAAAATAAAACAGTTACTCCTATTCAGAATATATCATTTTGAAAATAACCATTTATTCTTTTCAAAATAAATCATTTTTAAAATCAAATACATTTATCTATTAAAACATATTATTTAAAAATCCAATAATTCATCAATTAACATATTATATTAAAATCCTCCAATTACATTTAATACATGCCATTATTTAAATCACCAATTAAATGTAATATTTAAATCATCAATTAAATATATATATATTAAACATATTATTTTATTACAATTTCCAAAACCAAATATAATAATAATATATATAAATATATATACATAAATATACATATATGTACATATAAATATATATTACTATATACATATATATATTTATTTAATATATATGTATATATATATATAATATATATGTTTTAATACTTTTAAATATTAAATATTTTAATATTATAAAATATAATATAAAATATTATATTTTAAAAAATGAGATTTGAAATCGGAACCCACATAGGGTTTTTTGGAATGTGTGTGCTGTGTATGAGTGGGTGATTGTGTTTACATAAAGCCGACCCCATACCTAGGGCGACTGTGTGTAAACACAGTTGAACCCCCCATAAGGGGCACGACTGTGTTACACACAACCGTCCCTTGTGGTGGCAGTGGCTAGTGTGGGGCGCAATGGGCACAGCTCCCCCACAACACTTCCCATGGGGGCAACTGTGGGGTGAGCCCCCAGCGACCGCCAACAATCCCTTTTTTTTTCTTGTTTTCTTTTTGTTAAAAAAAAACCTACGAAATCCGATTTCGCCCACGGGTGAAACACAGTCCCTTTTATTTATTTTTATGTTTTTCAATATAATTATTTTGACACAAATAAGCATATATAAATATATATGTTTATATATATATATTTCAAAATACATATATACATATATATATATATATTTATATATATTTCAAAATATATATATACATATATATATTTATATACAGATTTATAAAACTTATAAAACCATGAGAGCAATTAATTTCCAAAATGATCATATATAGCCAGATAAGAAATTTTTTTCTTGAAGAAAATCATTTGCAAATAGAGGTTTTTTCCAATTTCACATGGGTTTTTTCTTCTTTCAATTTAAACAAAGTTTGTTTTTGCAACAACATATAAAAATTGTGAATCAATTCAAAAATGAAATAAATTTAAACAACATGAACCTGGTTTCCAAAAGCTTGAGAGAATGCAAAATGGTGCAATTATTCTTTCACAAATTTCAGCTCCTTCCAAGCAATCCAACTTAGCTTCTCCAAAATCAAAATCCAAAACCAGAATCCTTCTCCTTCCTCCTTTCTTCTTTTTCTTTCAATTTTCATGGTTATAGCCAAAAACTCTATGAAAATAAAAATATCTCTTTCAACCACCAACATAAATTTTTCAAAACAAAAACCAGAAAATATCTTCAAACTTCTTTTTGCATTCAAATTTTCCAAAAATGCAAATTAAAACCTTTTTTTAAAATTTTCAAACAAAATATCTATCAATTCTAAAATAACAATTCAATTCAATTAATTTAATTAATTCAATAAAATAAATATAATCCAAGATTACATTATTTTATTAATTAAATTAAATTAATTAATTATTTAAATAGCATCTTCTAACATAATAACCAGATTAATTTAATAAACAACTTAAATACATAATGCGATATATTTACCTTTTTTAGCTTGCAATTAAATAAAATCAAGGTAAAATTGAATAACATTAAAACAATCGAACTAGACTTAAAACCAATGACACACTATGACCAGGGTGATGACTTGACACGGAAAACTCAGCTACTATCTCCCAATCAAATCCCGTTGGGCAATGGACACACTCAAACCTGGGAAACCAGGTGGAGTCGATGTCCTGTACCTATAAACCTACAAACAAAGCTTATATCGAACATGCATATATATCATAATAAAACACACCATGAAAAGGAAATCCCAGAATCGCAGGGCGCTCACAAGCGAGTGGTGCAATTATATGCCCTTCACCAATACAGTGTTATAAAACTGATGAATCTAACATCAATAGTCTAATCAAAAGCATTAAAACAACATTAATTCAAATATCATCTATGCTAATCTAAAGCATGCCATAATGATAACATCGGAATAAAATACCATCACATCAAAATATAACATCACATCGCTTTACAGTTAGCGATCAAATAGTAACCGAGTACCATAGTCATAGTACTAACACAAAATAAAACATAACGAAGAAGAACACTGTCCGATCAAAAGAGAAAAATGGAGGGGTGCTACATTAAACATCAAGATTATATAGAATAGTTTAAATATCATGAATTTGAAACTAATATTAATCGTTCAACTAGACTATATGAACAAAAGATATTAGTTAATTATCATTTAAACGCAATAAAGGAGTATTATTATTTAGGAAAACAATACTCATGTTATCATGTTCAATCGCTGATTTTATAAAATGTTACTCAATGCTAAAATAAATAATTGTTGATATTGTTGTCACTTAATTAATATTTAATCTTTAATTAAATAAAATCCTCATTTATTAGTCGATTCATAGGTTACTAATAAGAACGTATTACCTACTCCTTTGTTTATTCACCAATCAAAGCTTATCTAATTAACTATAAATAAAGGGGAAATAAAATAAAATAAATGATAACACATTATTATTGAATCCACCATCTAAACATTAATAATATTATTAGTTATCACCCCCAAACATTTACGTTGATAAAATTATTATTATTCAATCTACTCCATTTCTAAACGTTAATAATAATATTGTTGTTTAGGCAATGTTTATGAAATATTTGAAAGACAATACTATAACATACACCATTACTAGATTTTATTTGGAGATAATGATTGTACTTTAAGTCCACTAATTAAATCAATTAACACAAATTTCTAATTTGACTTATGTATTTTTTCAAATTTTAAAATTTCAAAAAAAGGAAATTCAATTAACATAATTTTCTAATTTGACTTGATGTTTTTTTTTAGTTCTAAAATTCCAAGAAATAAAAAATCAAATAAACTTCTAATTTAACTTGATGTGCCTTTTTTTTTTCAAATCTTAAAATTGCAAAAGAAGAAATAAAGTTTATCTTTTAAAAGACTTCTAAAATGACATTAAGGGTCCCTATTTACATTGTCCCCACCAAAATAAAAATTAGAAAATTAAATAAGTTTTATTTAGATAATCATCTAAATTTAATTGATTGTGCACTAAATCTCAGCCATTAAATGAAATTTAATCTTGACCATTAGATCTTAGGGTTTTCTTGTTGCAACCCTAAAACATAGAGATGCTCATTTAACCTATTTTCTCTTCTATTTTCATTTCATTTGTTCTGTAGGTGTTGAAGGTGGCTCTGATGGTGTCGAATTCTCCTTGACTCTCCATGATTATGTGCAGGATTATTTATCCATTTGATTGTCATTTCTTCTATTGAAATTTTTTGCAATACATGGGTTTTATGTTGTTTATTCATAGCAACATCACACTTTTATATCCATCTATTGGGGTTATTATATATATATATATATATATATATATATATATTACACACCATATCGTGTAAATTTACTGCGTATTTTTTTATTTTATTATAAATCATACATACAATTTTTATTTTTTTTGTGCAAATTTTAATGGAGCTTTCTCTCCCTAAAGGGTAGTTGTGGCTCCCTTTGGGGAGGTCCACAACTTCCTTTGGGGTGGTTGTGGCTCCCCTTGGGAATGACACATCTCCCTCAAAGGGATTTTGTGGCTCCCTAAGGCCGCAACCCTCTCCTTTATGTTTTCTAGCATATATATATATATAATTTTTTATTAAAAAATTTCATTTATTAAATTTTTTAATATATAGTTAATTAATAATTTATTTATTATCTTTAAAATAAATTTTAATTTTATAATAATCTAATATTATTTAAAATATATTTTGAATCTCATAATAATTTAATATTATTATATGTTATTAAATATCAATTTAATATTAACAAATCAGTGTTAATATAAAGTTATTTTTATTATAAGAGCATCATATAAATGTATTAAAAAGAAATTACATTATTATTGACTTATAAAATAGACTTTATTATGCAGGGTTTATATATTCATGTTTAAAATTTTTACATTGTGTATGTACATAGTTTTTTTTTATTGTATACATATGCATTTTCTTTCAACCTACAAATATGCAATTAGTTTTACAAACCTTCATGAATAAATTGATTCTATTTATATTTATGTATATTAGTGATTTTATGTATGCTTAATGAACATCATGCATTTTACTCCTTCCACTTCAACATAACAACTTGTAAGACTATGTTTAATATGCCTATCAAGGTAACAGAAGGTTTAGAATGCAAATTTTCTTGTCTTCTAAGAGAATGCACTACATTTCTTTATTACAGAACAAGAATATAACCCCCACTTTATAACAGTTCTCATATAGACCCTTACACACTACAAGGTAACAAGTAAAAGAAAAGTTTATTAAAACCCTTCTAATATTTCTTATACCAATTTTCATTCAGCAAAGGAGTTTTAGAATATTTGTGCTTTGATCTCTATCATAAAGATAAACAACAACCCAAAACAAACATATACCAATATACTCTTCCCATGAGACAACTTCATTTATCAACTCATCAAAAAACAAAGTAGATAAATTTCTTGGACAACATGCCAATGGAGGAGAACAAACCCTCCACCCAACCTTCTTGGCATCATCAAACCATTACTAGGTTCTAGCCAACCCCTAAGTAAGGAGAGAGCACCCAAAACCCAAGATTCAAACAACCACTCAAAACCAACAACAAAAACATTTTCCAACATGCTGCATAAAACCCATAAGAAATACTTGCCAACAACCCCAAACTCAACACATTTTTTTTCTTATCCGAAAAACCCATAATCCCCAAAAAAAAAAGTCACACACAACTCAAAAATTTCATACTATTTTCAATAGAAAAACTAAACAGTCAATAAAACCAATACAAACACAAATCCATGACAAGATATGTGAAAGGAATTGAGACAACTTATCTCTCAAGTTGATTTCTCTTCTTCATTGCACCTACCTCTTCTTCCTCCAAACCCTCTTTCTAACTCTCCTCTCCTCTTTTCTTTTCTTTTTTCCCAAAGCTCCAAAAAAAACCAACATAAAAGAAAAACTCAATACTTGGCAACACTTTCTTTCCATTTCTTCTCCCACCAACTCCCAACTACCATGTCCTCTTTTTTATTTAAGAGGCATGGTGTTCATACTCCTATTTTTGTCACTAAAAAAAAGGGGAATTTAAAAAGATTCAAAACTCATGTTTTATATAATTTATGGGCTCAAAAAAATGTCTAACCCTTAGGTGCAATCTTAGGAATTTCAAAAACACAATTATAAGCAAAATTTAACACTTAGAAACACTAGCTCATAGGACAACTTACAATATAACTATCACATTGACATCAAGAACACCTTTTTCCCACGAAAATATCAAATAACAAAACTATCAATAACTGAAATATCAAAAGGCAATTTACAATATAAACTATCATATTAACATCAACAAGACAACACTTCAAAAAAAGAAGTGCTTTAACAGGGTTTTGGTGTCTCTCCTTTCTCCCCATTAGCCCTAAATTTCTTGTACAATAATCCTCATTAAGCCCATATACTTACCTCTTATACTTACTTGAATTTGATCATTTATTCTGATATCATTAGCTTGACTTGCTCCCATGCTTGATGACAACCTTCTTTCATTGTTATGAAACTCTTGGGAACTCTGAAATCTAGCTTTCATCAACCATTTGACTCATTGATAAGTTTTTGTAGCTAAAATATAATACCAAATTAATAACCTTATTTTACTCAACTACTTTCGTTATATCTTGTTTCTTGAAAATAACTCATTTATAAAAGAATCACCCATCATCATAATCTTAGTTAAATAATCACAGTTTCATATTCCATACTAATAATTAAATAGCTTGCATCAATCATCTTCTCAAGTTTAAATAATACATATTCCCTAGTATTACTTCAAGCATTAATTTGCATCATCAACATTCTAACATGCTATAAGGTACAAGCATTGATAATTTCCTAGATAATCAATCTATAAGAGGGTTGTGAAAAGTTTCCTTGACAAACTAACCATATTTGCTATGCAAGTTCAAGGAAAAAAATTATTCTATATGACGCCATTCTAATGAACAACACCAACACATCTATGAAATTGTACCATGTACTTATTTTATTTAGCCAGAAATGAAGCACATACCAAAGAATATCGAAATTTTATTAGTCACATAGGGGTCGGTCTTACATTGTGCTCATTTTTATGTAGACTAGTTGAAACCCTAGTTAGGGCAACCAATGAGGAATAAAATGTAATAAAATCCATTCCACCTAGTAGAATCTTCTAAAACTTGGTTGAATGGATGGTACTGATGTGTGCTTTGAGTTTCCTAGGCTACATATGTAGGAGGTAGGGTTTGACACGTGTGGAGAAGTCTAAAGGTTTGATATCTTCATGTATCAGACTTAGAAGCCTAGTGGGTGGAAGAAATTTGTTGTTTGAAATTTTTGGAATGATATATGTGTTGTGAGCATATTTTTGAAGCCTTGTAGGATGTGTTTGAAGCATTGGAATGAAAGTGGAGTACCTAGAACATAAAAACCCTACCGCTACCAAGCCACATTGTGCCATTAGGCCTAATTTAAGTGAGGATAGTGAAAATTTGGAGCCTTCCATATAAAGTGACCCCACCTGAGTTTTGGATATGTTTTTAAATGGCCAAAACAGTATCTGTAAATGTGCTTAACTTTTGAATTTCATGCCTACCCTGCAAGTTATGCCTAAAAAGGTCATTTTGAAAAGCTATTAGGGTAAAGGGGCAATTTGTGAAGGAAATCCCATTGGTTGATGTGTGAGGTCTCTTGTGAATGGTTTCCTAAAGTGAGTTTGATAGGTTGGAGACCAAAGGGTCCTTGTGGGTGATTGTGAGTTTTGTTTACCCTTGAATGGCTTGTTTCTTTGAAGATCAAATGTCTACCCTTGTGGAAGAAGTCTTCCCTATCATGATTTCCTTTGAACTTTGAGAAAGGAATGAACCCATTGTTGTGAAATATAGTATCAATAGTCAAGTTTCTGCCCCTACTCTAGACCAGGCTTACACCACCCGAGGTGCCCTCACCCTATATTTTCACACTCTTGCCCTTCTAGTCTAATCTAGTTCCTTTCCTAAATCCTCCCTTCTTCTAGTTTTCCCATGCCACTATTTGACATTGTGATAACTCCCACACCACCTTCTAATTCCAACTGCCTCCATTATATTTCAATTTTATCTCTTCCCATAGTTGACTCCATGGTGCCAATTCAATGTAAATTATCATCAATCCTTCATTGCTTGCTTGCATCACTTATTCATCTATCCCCACTATGGTGCTAAGGATCGACCCGATATACTTTAAAGATTCCTTATTCCAAAATTATGTAGCTAGGCTCTTCATTTCTACCCATACCACCATTTTGTCGGGCATGAAGGTTTTCAAATCAAAGAGCTCTTCCCAGGGTTTGAGAAAGAAGCCCGTTCCCTTCATGAATCTACCCTTTGACGCCAAAACTTCTTGCTTGACCATTATTGTATCACATATTACCATGAAAAAGTTGTTCTAGAGGAATTTTATTTTACTGTGTCGCCTAGCTTTCCTCCCACCATTTCATCATTTTTTAATTTTGGTGCAATCATTGCACCACCATTTTTCTAGGATTGCATGATATTCTAACTGGAATCTAGCTACCTCCATCAAGACCCTGGGGATCTCTATCGCTATGTCATTTTCCCCTCGATCATCAATCAACCTCCAATCTAGGCCTGGGCCCTTCAAATTTTTCCTATGAGCATCCTCCGTCGCCCCACTCATATGCCTAGGGTTGGGGTTCAGACATCTCACGTCATTTTCATTCTCTTCTTTTCTACCCCTTGTTGCTTTGTCACCATTATTTATCAACTTTTTTGCCACTTCCGCCACCTTTGTGATTTTGAGGGTTATTTCTTCTACCACCATTCCAATTTTTTCCTTTGCCTCCCATATCCACCTTTTGATCCTTTCACAACACCTTAATTCCTTGATCCATGTTACTCCCTACCCCTCCAATTTTTTTGTCTCCCAAGCACCCATGGAGGACTATGAATCTTCTTTTGGTCGCTCCATCTACGATTTCCTGCCATTCTTTCACCCTTCACCACCTTCCGTCTTTTGTGAGCCACATTCCTCCAAAGGCCTCTTCCCTTGTCATCCCTTGTCTCTTGCCTCTCATATCCATTTTAATTTCACTACTCCTTGAATCGATCTTGTAGCCTCGACCATTCCCATTCCATGTCTGTAGCCCATGCTCCTACTTCAAACTGCAAAAATTCACCCCGCTCCATTTTTTGACTCTTAAAATATAATCTAATTCTATAATAAAAATTATTAAATATAAATATTAAATTATTATAATTAATAATTAATAATTAATATATTCTTATATAGAACAAATTAAATTAATATATATAAAATCTAATAGTTTAATTGATCTTTGGGGAGATTAGGAAAAAGAGAGAGAGAGATAGAGGGGGAGACAATTCTATATACAGAGGAATATATACTAACACTTCACCTAAAGGAGGTTCAAGGATTGCGCCAATAGAAAACTATATGTATGTTAATATGTTAGAGAGTATGCATTGAAGTTAAGGCTCCCTAACATGCTTCCTCTCTAACCCCATCATGGTGGACTATGGGAATAACACTATTGATTCTTGATTCCTTAAATGATCTATTCAAATGGATTGCGACTAAATAAATGACTTATTATTTAGTCATTTTTATTTGTGTGACTAAATAAATGACTAATTATTTACTCGATGATCAAATTAGTCATTTACAGTTGTATTGCAGAAAATGACTAAAATTTAATCATTTTTAGTTGTCATGACTAAAATTTTTAGTCACATAGTCATTTATTTTCCAAATTCTACTAGTGAAGGGATGATGACCCTAAGAAAAGGAAGAATTTTGGTAAGAAGAATTCCCCTAAAAAGAAAGTGAAAAGGTCGATTTCCTAGTCTGAGGGTGCCCAAATAGGGGAGGATAATTATGGGCATAATACTCAATTGAAAGGGAAGCAAGTCTTAAAAACTAAATGTGATATTTCTTATAAAGGTAAGTCGAAGGTTAGTAATAAAATGCTTGGAGTGAACCATCCACTCAAGAAAAAAAAAATGAGAAGGATGATCAAGGTGCTACTAATTTTCCTTATTTGTCAAAGGTCCATGCAAATAGAGAATAAATTTATTATGTTTTGGGTTTGGCCAAGGAGGAGTTACAAACCATTTTAAGCTCTCAAAATGGTTCTTCCTAGAAATTAACAAAATCAATATTAAAATTCAAGCCTTGTAGGAGAAATGTACCAACAAGGAAAGGGATCAACTAGGTTTTGGGAACAGGTATGTGAAGAATAGAATATTTGGAGAACTCTATATTTTTTTTAAATGGAGTTTGAGAAACGATTGACAAACTTGAAAGATAAGATACATGACGAAAATAAAAATTTAGAAAAAACATTGAAAATATGTCACTATTCTATTAAAAAAAATGTCGAGGGGATCATAATTCTTATTCAAAAGCTCAAAAAGTTGAGAGAATAGAAAATAACTGAAGTGATTCATAAGGAGAATAGAAAGGAAAAACAAAACACCAAGGATAAATGTAAGAAACTAATGTAGATCAAGACTAAGGGGCATAATTCTAGGACTCGAGGGAGCAAGAATAAATCCTTTGATAAGGAAAGAAAGAGTTGTTGAACCTTGTTAATCTTCATCATAACTTTTATAATCAAGAGTTAGAAGTGGTAAACACTCTTGAGAATATGAAATAGTTATTTCTTTTGTTTTTTTCTAGTTTTTTGTTGGTTGTTGTTCGGCTATGCTTTATCTTGTATTAACATTTTTTTTGTAAGGGTTTTGGGTCCTTCTAAAACCTATTTTTCCTATTAATAAAAAATAAATATTACTAAGATATTATACAACAAGATGTATTGCACAATAGGTATAGATAATGGGGAAGGTGAAGTAGGTTTTAGGATTAAAGTTTTTGATATTATGATCCAAGTGCATTGGAAGAGATTAATTAATTAATTAATACAAGAATAGATCATTCTAAATAAATAAACAATTAGTGTTGGTTAATTATGAGTAACTTATTTTTATTATAATAACTAATTTATTTTAGGAAAATAAATAAGTTTAATTATTATATTTTTTAATTAATTTATTATTCAATAATAAATTTATTTTAAGAAATTAAGAAATAAATTATTATAATATCTTATTTGAGAATTAGAAAATATAATTTCCTAATATTAGTTTTTAAATGAATTAATGTAGAACTTATTTTTTAAATATTATTATTTTTCAAAAGAATGTGCATGAGAAAGAATAATTTTTTTTTAATATTATTCTATTTTATAAAGAATATAATTTTTTTTTAATTTTTAGATTCAAATTTAGGTTTTGGAAGGGAAAGGAAGATTTGTGATATTGCTATCAGGATTCAACCGTGTAGTTTTCGAGTTAAACTCATTGACCCATGATTCATGAGTAGTGGTTCACAAGAACCCATCTCTGATGATAATAAATGGTCCACTTAGCACTCATTGCATCTAGGTGATAGCAATATCATAATTTGACACGATGTGGAAGAAACCTCCTACTTATCAAAGGAAGAGTTATTAAAAGAAAAGGAAGAGTTATTAAAAGAAGAGAATTAATTTCATTTTCACTCTCTCTTTCTTTTTAATTTTATTATTATTATGCAATTTAGAGAAGGAAAAATGGTATTGATTCTTGCATGAATTTTATGAAATTAAAATTGATTTGAATTATTTTTGTTCATCTCAATTATTTATAATTTTCTTACAAATATTAGAGTAATATTCTTGTTATGGAAGGATTTAACAAATATTTATTTTGGTTAGTAAATTAATTTATGTTGTTAGTGAAAAGTTTGATTATATTTTCCTAGACAAAAAATATTTAATATTGATTGATGATCCATTGAATTAAGTGTTTAAGAAATATCTATATTGAATTACTATTGTGATGAGTTTAATAGAATTATTTTTCGTAAGGGGGGAAATAGCAATAGGAAAACAAGTAATGAATTAAACTAAAATTAATTCAAACAAGATTAAATCCCAAAACCCATACTCATGAAATGAAGCTCTAAAATAACAAAATCAAACAATGTAATCCTAAAGATAACATAAATTGAATTCAGAACCACCCCAAGTTGGAGTTGTGTTTGTATTGACATTTGGATGTTGGATTTCTTGATTCAATACAAAGCCTCCATTGTTGTTGTTGCAAAAGCCTCAATTCGTGTTGATAGTGAACTAAAATGTGATAATAACTCTTAATATGCTCAAGTGATAATTGCTCAACGCTTTGCTATGAAGATTCTAGATTATTTATGAGAAGGTAGAGGGTTATTTTATATATTTCTTGTTTCGAGATGAACGATCAAGATTCAATAATGCAAAATCACGATGGATGGATGAGAACCATTGAGAGGAAATAGATTGCTCAATTAGCTTATGTGATTGATCCAATTAAGGATGTTAATTGCATAATTAAAGGATTTAGATTGCATAATCTATGTGATTAAATAAATCAAGTTGAGTAGTTAGTGGGATTGAAGAATATATTGTTTAGTTAGAAAATATATGGGTTGGTCAACAATTTAGAGTGAGAAATCAGTGGTTTGATTTTCTCAATCAAAAAAGAGGTGAGGATAATTAATTAATTGAATAATTAATTAATATTTTGAGTTGAGCATACAAGTCATGTTTTACTTTAAAAAATAAAGTTGCATTTGTTTGTTGACTTTGTTGAATGATATCAAATAATTAATTTAATTATCTAGGTTTAGAAAGGGGAAAGTGATTTAATTAAATCATTAAGTAATAACAATTTAATTGATTTAGACGAATAGGGTATCAGTGACATAATTAAATATTAATTAATGTTATTTAATTAATCAAGAGGAATAAAAATTTAGATTAATGGTTTATGGTGAATTAATTAAATAATTAAAGATTATTCAATTAATAGAGGAAAATAAGGTTTTTGATGTAAATAATGTGAAATGTAGTGATATTAATGATAAAGATATCGATAAAATGGAAAAATGTCATTCAGGATGTGTGATATGTGTTAGGTCATTTTTACATGTCTACACTATTAAGCTGATTAAATAAGTTTTTGAATCTAAATTTAGTTTTATGGATTGAAAATAATAATTTGTTGTGTAGGAAGAAACCTGTTAAAAATTTGAGAAGGGATTTTTTTGCGATTTATAGTTTCATGATGGAATTTAGTTGTATATGATCTAGCCTAATATAAATAATTGAATGAGATTTATGGTTAAAAAATAAACATGCCAGTATCTTAAAATTGTGTTATATGTTTTGTATGGAACTAGTTTGTTTGTTATTACTTTATGGAAAGTCATTTTCTTGATTTTATTTCATAAAATAGGTTAGAACAAACTAAGTAAAATTAAGACACTAGTGTTGTGCATTGTCATCCATACTAACTATGGATTCTAAAAGTTACATATTGTTCCTAAGTGTCTATATGATCGAGTTTTGACTATCTTAATGATTTGGAGCAAATAGATTATGTTGTGTAACATTTTTTTGACAATTTATGTGTATTAAGGTTATTCTAATTATAGTTATGTAAATATAACTTGGGTTGGTAATATATTGCCTCTTAGGGGAGCTAAAAGTACATGGTTTATTATGTGACATCCTTTATGTCATGGTTCTACTCATAAGAGTAGGGAGATGGTTATATGACTAAGTAATTTATGAGATATATATCAAAGCTTATTGACACCTAATTATCCTATGTCTTAGGATGGTCGATACCTTTACTTTCTATTGTAGGTAAGAAATTTAGGGAGTATGATAAGTTATATTTCCTCATCCTAGATGGATACATCCTAGCATAATATTCTCTACTTTGATCCCAACACATTCAAACATCTCCCTTAAAGTAATTCATTTGAGATTGATTTTTTAATCTCTCTATAGGTAACATATCATATTGAAAATTTAATGCTCTCAATGTTTTAAGGCTCATAGTGTGTACGAGGGAAAATAGATCAATGGAATACAAAAAAGAAATCAAAACAAGATAAAAACCCACTCATGAAATGTGATTGTAAAGAAATGAATTCAATAGGAAATGTTAGCATAAATGAGAACATAAACTAATTCAAAGACTACAATTTTACCATCCCATGTCAGAGTGTATTCATATTGATAATGGATGTTAGATTGCTTGATCAATACGAAGCCTCCATATTTGCAAAAGCTTCAAAAGTAACAATAATGGTGATCTAGAATGCAAGTATTTGCTAAATATGCTTCAATAGTCAATTTGACATGGCCTCTCCACAAATTCTCCAGATTATTTTCTCTTTATGAGAAGGATGAAAGTTTTTTTATTGATTTATGATTTTTAGATGAGCGATCAAGATTCAACAATGAAAGATCAGGATCAACGACTGAGAACCATTGAGATGTTGGGAAAATGTGTCTCAATCTTGCAATTACATACAATTTATTGATAGGATGTATGTTGGCATGTGGTGAATGATCATGCAAATATTATACACTCATAGCAAGACGTGGGGTTCAGGGAAACGCCTCAAAAAAAAAATTCACTAACACATCAAGGTTTTTTCTCATTGGCACGTCAATGTTTTTTTTCCCGCTGACACATCCAAGATTTTTCTCGTTGACACATCAAGGTTTTTTCGTTAACATTTCAAATGAAAAATGACCTTGTAAAACCCTAATTTGAGAAGGTTCCAAAAATATTGTTATAAGTGAGTGGAATGTATGTAGATGAGATTGTATTCTGAGAGTCTAATAGCAATCATGGTGTCTCTTGATCTCTGGTGGTGATACTCCTATGAGAAGCTTGCTCTGCAATTATATTGTAATCTTTTGATTTCTGAAAAATATATCGGATGAATTTTGGAGTGTGGGGTTTTCTCCCAAAGTTTTTCTCCATGTAAATCATTGTGTTGTGCTATGCATGATATTCTGGTTTATTTCTATTTAAGTTTTTTGTAACAATTAAAGATCTGTAAAAGTTTTGCATTATTCTCCTCTCAAGGTTAGTGTCGAAAGTTTTTCCACTACCTTAGCTTCCTTACAAGTGGTATCAGAGCTTGATCACCTTTGGTTTTAGTTGGGGGTTGGGTTTTTCAAACTAATCCATATTTGAGTGGGAGCTTGTGTAGAAGACACTTTGTGATCATGTTGCAAGAATTTTTAGATGGAAAGTTCATCAAGGAGAATAGAGGTGGAGAAATTTTTTGGAAATAATTTTGAGATGTGCAAGCTAAAGATGGA
>CM021104.1:424884699-424949082 GCA_007115665.2 Sequoiadendron giganteum
TTCAATCAAGATATGTGAGGATGTATTAATTAATTTAATAATTAATTGATGTTTAAGAGGAATGTGCAAGTTGTATTTGACTTTGATAAGGGTATATTTATTAATTGACCATGTTGAGTGATTTTGGGGAAATTGAATAATTGATTTAATTATTTAAATTTGGAGAAGGGAAAGTAGATTAATTAAATAATTAATGATAACTATTTAGTTAATTTAGATGAATAAGTAATGTTAGTGACATAATTAAATAACTCGTGTTTATTTAATTAGTTAGAAATGATGATTGAGGATGAATTAATTAAATAATGTTAAATCACTTAATTAATAGATGGATATAAAATTGGATAATAATTAAATAATAATGTATTATTTAATCATTTAAGGAAGACGGGTGAAAGTTAGTTAAATAGTTTTGTTCGCCATTCAGGACAATTTAGGGTATCTACACTTTGCCCCTCTTTGATACAATGCGATTTTGAGTGTTGTGTTAAAGAAAATACAAAAATTCATGCTTAGGTGCCCCGATATGCCCCCAGTGACAACAGGATAGTATGGTGGCCCCTCGAGAAATTTGGTGAAAATTTTGGATAATGAGCCAATTTTTTTGACAAGTTGATGTGATGTGTTTAAGTGTAAGGATTGACAGAAGAAATTGTTAGTAAGATTTAGAATATAGAAGAAATTGGATGATTGATGATATGTAAAACATGATGAGTTTTCTTTTGCTTCATGGAGACTAAAAGATTTAAGTATTACAATCCTTATTAATGTAGAAAATAGATACGATGCACCAGGGTATTAATGACCAAGGCATCTTTGTATCTATTGTGTGGACTTTGACTATGCAAACACGAAGTATTATTGCTCATATCAGACATATAAAAACCTTGTTAGAGTGTATGGGTTTAGAAGTTCAGATCATTTTGGACCAATGCATAGAGAGGTATGAGGAGCCAAACATACAAGGTCACTTTAGTTGCTTGAAATGACTTCCAAACACAAAAGGCAAGTATTCACCATGGTAGTATTGCAAAAATATCCAACAAATAGAGCATATAAAATCGTTGATAAATGCCTCATTCCTTCTCTATATCCTTAATGGACATCCTCGAGAGATCTTGGGAATGAGACAATAAGATAAATAATGTTGTAGTATCACTTGCCATGATTATTTTGATGTTTAAGGATTATCCATTGATGATGTCTATTGTAGGAATGATTTATCCATTAAGACATATGTTAGGATGTTGATGATGATTTTTAAAACAAAGGGTAGTTAACACTTAGGCATTGTTTTAGTCTAATGATAATCCAATCATTTTGTTTCTTTGCTTGAAACTTTTGGATTTTGATGTTTTCTTTATTTGCTAACTGTGTTGTTAAAGGTTGAAGGTGATGATTGTTTATTTTGAATGGAAATTTAATTGTGGATAGGTGATAACAAAGATAGGAGTTTTTAGATTTTTTGAATGTTTTGTGCTTTTCGAGGTTATTTGATGTTGTTTTTTTTTTTCAAGAGATTTAGAAACAAATAGGGGGAGCCAAAGGGTCTGACCTAGTGTCTCAAGGGCTCATTGATGATGACCTTGCCTATGTGCAAGCTCAAAGACAACATAGTTCAACTATTTTGACTCAAAAGCATATAATTGTTTTGGGATTTTGATTTTTTTTGGATGTTTTTGGATTTTGATGTTGACCATATGGATGAATGATAAAGAGATATCAATATGTAGGAATATCAATAGTCTTTTGAGATCTTGTTGATAGCTAGGCTAAAATTGATTGATCTGATTGAGTAATTTCCGATAATGACAACATTGTTGAGGATACACAACAATGTAAGGATAGTGTTGTCAAAATAGGAATAACATGAGGATTGGGAAGGATACATCCCAAGATAATGATTGATTGATGGAGATTTGTATCTAGGCTATGAACAATATTGTTGAATGTTTTGATACCATGTTGAAGCATCAATAAGATGCAATTGATATGGATTGTTTGAATTCTTTGGATGATGCCTAGATCACAACATGAGCTAGAAGACATAGATAAGGATTTATTCTAAAGAAAGATGTAAGTACTTGCCCCTAGTGTTTAGCAATGTAGGGAATGTGATGGGTGGATGCATGAATGGATGAATGGATGGATGGATATGTAAAAGGATGCCAAGGATTATATTGTGATAGCATAACATGTTTGGATAGAGTATGTCTCTTTGGACAATGCCTCATGTATCATATAATGTTGGATAGGATAGGAGCAGTGATAGTTACCCATGTCAAGATTTTTTCCATAAGAAAGTGTAAAGTGTACACCAAACCTTTGTCAAGATCAAGATAAGTTGGATTTAGATGAAAATGAGTTGGATGAATGGATCATGGATTTATTATGGATAAGATGGATGAAATTTTGGATTTATTATGGATAGGATGAGATGCTTCCACCTAAAATGGTGCACATAGATGCTCAGTTCTACTCATGATGCTTGTTTGCTAGGTTTTCATCATGGTACTTGTCCAAAGTGCCACTGTAGTGGTTTTTCGTTGGAGGACAATTTTTCTCTTGACTATTTTTTTGATTGTTTTTTGTTTTTTTGTTTTTTTGATATCACACAAGACTCTTATTTACCAGGCTTTCATCATGGTGACAATTTTTTTTATTTTTCATGTTGAACTACCTGGTGGTTTTGATGTAGATGTTGCTAGTTCTAATATAGGTGTTTCTTTTTCATGATGTTCCAATGATATCTCACTTCGAGGATTTATTTTGCTAAGATATTGGTGCCTAAATGTAACCCCTAATAATTTTTATTTTTTATTTTTATATTGGAGTTAACCTCACCTTGATGTGCACATCATGATGGGGTTCCCTTAGAGTCCTTATGATAAATATTTTCTACCAAGACACGGTCAATGTGAGATTTTGATATCATGGATGTAAAAGTGGATGGAAAATGCATTGAGGGATATGAGATTCAAATACATTGGTTGATAGTTTGAAATCTTTGATTCTCCAAACTTGGGGTGATGAGAAATGAAGGGTGGATATGGAGATTCGTTTGGGACCAACTTCTTGATATACCTTGTAGGTCGCTCTTGAAGCTTTGTTTTTCATTGTTGGACATTTTTTATGGATGAACTTCCATTTTTTATTTTTCCCCATAGTTTCTTTGACCAATGGAGTTTGATAGGGATTATTTCCTTGCTTTTTCTTTGGTATCCATTTGAATGTTGCTTGTCCATTTTGTTTGGCTTATTATTTTTCTTCAATGAATTTTTTCATTCTTTGATATAACTTTTTCTCTTGTTGGTCCCAATTAGAGGGTTGAAATATGTGTGGATGATGGCTCATAATATGGCTAGTTGTAGTGATGGTAGCGGTTTCATCATAAGGAATATTTGTGCTCTCTATGTTGATGTTTGTGTTAAATAAAGTTGCCTACATGTCCTTTAGTGAATTTGGATCAATCCACTAGTATAGAAACAACAATATGTGACTTTAAAAACTACTAAAAATTGCTTATAAATGACTGGACATGGTTGTGTGACTAGTAGTAATTTATTGTCAGTCATTTATAAAGTGGCCAAATTGATGACTAAACCATTTTTAGTCATTCAACTGATCAATTTGGTCGTTAATTTAGTCACCCGATTGATCGATTTGGTCGTTGGTTTAGTCATATGAGTGATTGACTTACTCGTTAATTTAGTCATCCGATTGATCGATTTGGTCATTAATTTGATTGATTTGGCAGTGTGTAATTTAGTCATTGAATGTTTTAAACTGGTCACTTATTCATTCATTTTTTTATTCACTGGTATATTTTATCATTAATTTAGTCATTGATTGATGTTAACTGGTCATTTATTAGTCATTTTTATTCACTAATTTTTGTCCATTGGTTGTGTATTTAGTCATTAATTTTAATCATCATTTTGATCAATTTGATAGTTTATTTAATTTTTTTGCTCACTGGTTTTTGTCAACTAATAGGTATATTGATACATTGTTTATTAATTGCATAATCATTATATTTAGTCATATTTATTAACATTGATTTTTGTCAGTTGGTAGTATATTTAGTCAATTGGTAGTTTATTTAATTATTTTTGTTCATTGATTTTTGCCTATAAGTGTTGGAAATGAGACAATGCTTTAATTGAGGTGTAAACATATAAAAACACAAAAAAACATAATCAATAATTCATTTTCACATAATGAAATGGCTATTAAGAAGGAAAAATGCTAAAAAATTATTTAGAAAATGTGTTCTTACAATAGATACAAGACATACATGTGTCTTTTCCTTGAAAATGTACTATTATAAAGTGTGTTTCTCAGTGTTGTGACTGAGAAAACTGAGTTACAATGCCTTTTTTTGTTATGCAAGATGTTACAATTTTGATGACAATTCTATGTCGTAACTTATTTGCAACTGCACATACATGTATGTTGCACTCTCTGCAACTTTTCCTCTTCTCTACACCTCTTTATCTGTTTTGTATTTACTTCTTTTTCTGCACCCGTGTTCTCTGCATCTACTACTTACACAACAACATATCCCTCTTCTATAATGCATCATTTTGAATGAGAAAATCCCAAACAAAAAGAGAAACATATAATCAAGAGGTTTTACATTATAGGTGCAGTAAGATAGAACATTTTCTGTTCTACTCACATAATGCACACCCAAATTAGATTTTTGGTTTTCATTTGGGTTCAACTTATTCAGGCTTAGTACATTCTCTATCTGCAACTTCACTCTCCAAACCCTGCTACTGCTAACCCTTCTTTTTCTCTTGTGTACTTACAACTAACTCTTTGTGATTTTTTTCAAATATTTTAGTGGTCATTGTGTGAAGGTCCCTAGTTTCTCTTTTAGATGGATAGCTCCATCTATTTTGTCTGGATGAGGAAGGGGTATGTTGCTTGAGACCTATAAATTACATACATTTAATTCTCTTGTTCCTTTCAATTTGACTCTATGTACAATAGATAGTGAGTGAATCCTTCCAATGCCCGCAATAGCACCATTATGTGGATCAAACATCTCAACTGTATCCCCTTCTTGTATTTTATCAATAAATTTATGCAAAAACAAAAAAAATACACATTATATTGAGATATAAAACACACATTATATTATTTTTGAAAGTTGTATGTAATGTCTTATGTCTTGGAACAAATCAATTTTTTTATGTTCTTTTATAAAACACTCTATTACAACTAAGCTCTAAGCTTCCATATGTATGTTATATGTTCTCCCTTAATTTCATAATCTATGTATACTAGCTAATTACACTTCACTACTATTCTAATATACAATTTCTATCAAATAGATAATGATTATATCCTTATTTACATAATAAAACAACCATTACTTACTTGCATGTGGTTTCATAGCACTCACCTCAAGTTCAACATGACTGCCACTATGAATATCATGTGCATGCTCGTCGAGTTCATCATCATAACCACTATCAACTTCATTATAGATGTTAAGTTGTACAACTTTGCAGAGAGTTCTATTGATAGGGTTTTTTTTCTTTTTGTCCTTCTTTCATATAATTTATCTGCATCATGTGATTTAATCATCAAGCAAAACTTAATATAAGTCATGTAAGAATATAAAATCTATAAATTTTTGTCCAAAAGAACATTTTAAACATGAAGAATGACAAAAAATTGGGACATATAACTAACAACTATTATATTAATTACCTCAACTTAAGGACAACGAAGACGACTATGTTGCACATTCTTATCCACTTCATCACTCAATATCAGTAATTTTGTTGACACCATGAAGGTGTTTTTTTTTTCCTATTGCTTTGAAAAAATTTATCTGCATTTGGTTTAACCATCGTGCAAAAGATATACAAAGTATTCAATATTCAAGTAAAGAATGCAAGCTATAAAATTTTTCAAAAGAATATTTTTTGGATCACTCAAACAATAAAAAAACTGGGTTGGATTCTCCTACACTCATATTTGAATAATCTACATATTAAGAGGCATTGTATATAGAACTGTCAAACAAGAAGAAATGAGATCAATAAATCATCTTACCTCATTTGAATCCATGGATTTATGCTCATTCCATGTAGAAACCATAGGGTTAATGGTTTCAACCAACTACGTAACTTGCTGACTGAGAACTAATATGTAACTCATTACTTTTTGGTACCCTAGTTCATATGAGTTGACATGATATACAAAGGCTCCTATTGACATTGAATAGATGTTTGTGAAATCTTTGTTGTCAAACTAGATTTCAACTTCATCCTACTCTTAGATTTACTAGTATTTAGTGTAGCCATATAATTGACAATATCTTCTGCACCTACTTCTCTACTCTTATTTTCTGTTAGAGTAAAAAAATTCACTTAATTATGTTAATTAAGTCACCTTTATTCCTCTCTTAAGATTTCACTTTAGTTTGCATATTGTGACATTTAATAATTATATTAATTATTAAATGTATATCTATTGGGGTTACTTTTAGGGTTGCACAATCTCCTTTTATAAAGATTGATCATTGTATTTTACTCAACTCTCTGATTAATACATTTTTCAGCTTTCAGAGCACCCTTGCTTTTTTGTCTCCATGTCTCCTTTTGTGACAGGTTATTTGCATGCAGGTGATCTTTGGGGTCTATGAAGTTGGATTTCACAACTTCTACATGGTATCAAAACTCCAGACCTATGGCTACCTGTTCATCTTTTGAAGATATTTCCTCACAGTGATTTTTTTTGTGCAACGGTTTCAAGCTACGACAGTTTTTTGCTAGATCAGAGGGTTTTTCCATCATTTTTTGAGAAATTTTGACATTTATCTTTCAAACAGTGCATACTAATGCAAAACGAACCTCGCAATTGCGCGCAAAAGACCCAAAAATCCCTATTTTCATATAAAATATGATACGGTTTGCTGAAAATTGATTTTTTTGTGTTTTTGGTGTTTTTCAAAAATGCTACCAGGAAAATCCATACAAATGTCTCGATTTTTGTGCGATATTTTTTGGCATCTAAAGTATTTTTGAGTTGCCTTGGTTTTCGTGTCATATTTTCCTCAATTTTTGTGCCCTCTCGATTTATGTGCTTCTTCAGTTTTCGTGCCATGAAGGTACAACTGAATATTTTATTAATTTTTTAATCTTTAAAATTAATAAAATATTTGGTTTAATTCATAAATGAGCACTTTTAGTAAAATGGTCATATCTTGGGCATACGGTGTTGAAATCAAGAAAATGAGATATCATCAAAAAGCTGGTTCCAGGAACTATCCAAGGTATAGGTTTGATTTTCTTGGTTTGTCGTTTTGATATATTTTTTGCCAGTCAAAATCATAGCATATTCTTTGCACTCCCAAAGGCATATGTTTTGCATCTGAACTCCGTTTTGTGCAAACGAATAGGCGTTGGAAAGGTGTTGGAGTGCTATTTCTAGATCTATAGTCTATTTTATCAAAAAATTTACCAAGTAAATTTTATTCAGCTTTGTGTGTTTTTACACTTTTCTCAATTACTTGGATGTTCTGGCACCTACATGGGTTTTGTTTACGTTGGATGGGTTAGATTAATATGATTTATCATTGCTAAGATCATTAGTCTCTGATTTTTTCAATTGAGTGAGTATAATGGGTTTTCTACTCACCCTTCAGTTATATTTTTGGATAAGGATAATTATGAGTCATGAGCAAAGGGCATATTTACACATTGTAAGTGGCTCAACATTTTGCCTTATTTATATGATATCATACCTGCACTAGACACATCAAGGTGTTTATCTGCATGGGTTATTACTTGAGATCATATTGTAGGGGTTATTGGTTGTAGTGTTGATTTTGACACTGTGTGTGCCTTATCCGACATTAGTTGTCCTTGCACACTTTGGCAACATCTTTGGGAGATTTTTGGAGACTCTAATATATCTCCATTCCTAGAGGATCCTACTGTAGATTGTCTCATCCCTCTTGCAAATGTAGATTTCATACCCTATGATAACCATACTCTAGAGGACCTTGAGTATCTCACAAGTCTTGCATGTGCTGATGGTTCAGAGACTTGTATTCAGGTTCTGACTCTTCAGATTGAGACTTCATAAGCATCTCCTGTTGTTTTTGATTCAGTGCAGCAAAGCATCATACATCTTCCATACATAGCTACTTTGGACTCTTATGTTGCAGACATATCTTTCTTGTTTTTGGAGTCCTATATTACATATTTGGAGGATTATTTTGAGGACATTCATATCCTCTACCTTGACAGTCATGTTATCACTGTACGCCCACCATTATTAGTGCATTCAGAGGTTGCATTTCAGGATTCTCCACATCATTTTGGATTTGACATCATTTGCTTCAGTTCAAACAGAGAGATTCTTCAACATCCTATCATGGCACACATCTTGAGACAGATTGGTTCATCACACTTCATAGGGTTTCTTTGACATTGTCCTTTGGATATGTTTCTTCCCAAGGGGAAGAATATCATTTTCCACTTCAAAATCTCCTTTTGGATTCTACATCAGGCATCTACCATTGTGACAAGAGTTTATTCATTGTGGGGGGGCCTTCTTGTCTCTTTCTTTCTCTCCTATGGAGACCATTGTACATGTACTTATATGATAGAAGCTATCTATTGGGGGTATCATGTAATCCACCTCCTATCCTTCTTTCATTAGAACATTGCATTCCTTTCTTTGCATCCTATTTTGGGGAGGATTTTTGTTCCCACTGGGTTTTCTCCTTTACCTTGTTTGGTTTAGTTTATATTGTTTTTGTAAATGGGTGCCTAATTAGGCCTAGTTGTCAGGACCCATGTTTACTTTCATGCATTGTAGTTACCTTTGCTTTCTTGCACATGTTTGTAGTTGCACTCTTTCTCGTCTTAAGGGGGGGTGTTAGAGTAAAGGTTTTAACTTAATTATGTTAATTAAGTTACCTTTATTCCTCTCTTAAGATTTCACTTTAGTTTGCATATTGTGACATTTAATAATTATATTAAATATTAAATGTCTACCTAATAGGGTTACTTTTAGGGTTGCACAATCTCCTTTTATAAGGATTGATCATTGTATTTTACTCAACTCTTTGATTAATATATTTTTCAACTTTCAGAGCACCCTTGCTTTTTTATCTCCATGTCTTCTTCTGTGACAGGTTATTTGCATGCAAGTGATCTTCAAGGTCTGTGAAGTTGGATTTCACAACTTCTACATTTTCCACCTAAAATACAGTGTCAATTTCAACCTATAGTCAACTCAATAAAAAAACAAAATAAATAACACAACATAAATTGAACCAAAAATCCATACACTTACTACAAATTTGTCCATTTTAGCATGCAACCCGCCTTGGCCAAATGTATATCCAGCCCTCACATTATCTCTTTCTCTCTTGCCTCTGTTACTCTTTACCAAATATTCTTCAGAATGCACACTTTCTCTTAGTGCCTCCCAGTCTTTGGGAGATAGATTGGAGTCAAATCTCTCTTTTCCCAACATTATTGTTTTTCTACAACTGTATTTATAATTATTCACCAAAACTCTCATCCTTTGCTTGTAATATTTTTTAGAGATTTGTCCACCAGTAGTCTCAAAATAATTTTCCATTTTTTGTATAACATTTTCCATAGCTCATGGATCTTGCTCTGTAAAATTTATTTGAAAATATCCAAATGGGCCCTACATCTTACACCCAACTCGGTGGCCCACTTTGCAGCATTTGGCCTAGTGGGCCCACCATCTCTCAATACCTCTAGCAAGAATGGCTTATTTCCTTCTAATTTTCTTTCTTTTGCATTCCTCTTAGTATATTTGTATAAATCTTGATTCAATATTTTTCTTTTGACAATAGCATCCACATCTTCTATTAAATAACCACTACCAGTATTTCTGGTTGATCCACTAGTTCCAACAAAAGTTCTAGATGCAACAGGTGAACTCTGAGGCACAACAGATGCAAGCGGTCTCTCTTCATGACTTTTATTAACTGAGACTTCATGCTCCTTGTCCACATCAGGTGTGGCATGAGTAGATATATTAGTATCGATCTTTATAGATTCCACATTATTAAACACATCTTTTAATGTTGAAAAAAGCATTTGTAGACCTACTGTTCCTTTGACCTTATGTTTTTCAATAATCTCTCTTAGACTTGGTCCTAAGAGATTGCACATCACCGTGTGCTATATCAGGTTACACATCACCATGTTCTATATTAGGTTGCACATCATCATGTGATATACCAGGCTACACATCATCACAACTATCATTTTCACCTACATTTATTGAATCACAAAAGTGTTGGCTTCTACGAGATGGTGACACTTTTTTTTTTCCTTTTGTTTATTCTCCACATTTTCTTTGCACTCTTTTTGTTGCCTATAAAATAAATAAAATAGCATATTATGTCTTATATACATAAAGCTATTGCCTATAAAATTTGATTAAACACTATTCAACAAATAATATACTACTTAGTGGATTTACAACTTTCCTTTTCAAACCAAGACTCAAAAAATACTCATTATTCTTGGCCACTTTTTCAATACACATGTGCTCATATTTTGTCTCTGGAATTTGAACATTATGATCACTATCATCTAATTTGCACCTTATAATCCTTGTCTTCATTTCCTAAAATCCAAAATAAATAATAATGTATAAATCAACAACTTGAATCAATAAAACTTTATTTAGGTCATAAGTTAATAACTATTGACTTTCTAATCTGCTGATAATTGCAAATGGAAACTTAAAAGAGAATCTAGTTTACAGATTAAAAAAAAATTGTAGTAAAAAACCAAGCAGATGTTTACAATTGCAGGTATTAGACAAATTTTCCTTAGGGATATTCACAAGAGAAGAACTCATAAAAACATAACACAAGAAGGATGGAGGAAAAACATAGTCTAGTTCATCATGAGGTGTGTTAGAACCTTAAAATTTTGTCTAGTTCCATCATCACAATTAACCTTGAGCTCCATGACCCGAACCTTGACCCTTGTATTCTTTTTTTATTTTTTTTGAACATATAATTTTTTTAGGTTTGACTAACACTGAAAGACCAATACAAATCCAAAGCCAAAAATTCATCATATATATACTTAAGCAAAAACATGTCCAGCTAAAAAATTCCAAATCCCTTAACAATCTGTTACCATGATCCCTCAGCAGTAATTTGAACCCTTGGCGGGCTGGTGGTGTGTAAGAAACAACATGAAGATATTTACCATCATACCGTGGAAGTATTATGATGAGGACGCGATTGGGCAGTATGAGAGAATTTAAATACATCATAAACTGCCATACTGTGAGAAGGAACAATGAAGGGTATGGTATAACGGGGAATAACCCACCATCCCACGAGGAAGATCATAAAGGCATGCGGTAGGGTGGTATGAACCACTATACCATGAAAGGATGTGACAAAGAATGTAGTATGGTGGTAAGCCATATGTGACCATTAATGTAAACTGCAGTACCATGGGTTAAATAAGTCAAGCTTGCAGTATAGAGTTAAGGATCCCACTACCCTATTGGATGTTGTGGTTGTGTTGTTGATATGTGGTTGTCATTGATGTCAACACTATTAGCATTGATGTTTTGAAGGTTCTATATGTTGAGGATATTGAGAAAATTATAATAAATATGTTGAAGACTATTTGTGAAGTTGTGAATTTCAGTGTGGCAAAAAATTTAGTATGTTGGTATTCAGAAATTGTGTTTTAAAGGGTTTGTTGTTGAGCCTATCTAGTCTTTACTCTAGAATTTTCAGAGGTGCACATCAAGATTGGAGCAAGTTGTGAGTTTTTGTGTTCCTACAATTATTCTATTATTATAGTTGGCCTTTCTGGAAGAAGAGAAAGTAATTTTGGTAATTTGAGTTGTTGTATATGCTCCTATGATGTTCGTTCATGTTTCTAGATTGTGATCTATCCTTGTTGCATGCCCGTGTTGATCGATGTGATTGTGATCAGATATTTTTCCTTTGTGTGTTCGGGTTTTCATGTTCTTGGTCGACATGGTGGTTGTAGTGTGTTGCGGATCCTCATGGATTAATCTTTTAATGTTTGGCATGTTTGACAAAGTTGTTTCAGGTCTTCATTGTGTTGTGACCAACTTTAGTTGGTGTGCATTGAGATTTGTTCATGAATAGGGCTGACAGTTTTTAATTCATTTATTCTTTTATTTTGGCTGACAAAGTTGATGTAATTCCATGAAGCGGATATATAAGAGCAATTGTTTCTTCATTTTGAAGTGTGTTGGATGTGTGAGAAGTGTGAATGCAAAATGTGTGAATAGAGATCAGATCATTTGATTGCAAAGAAGAGTGTGAAGAAGTCTGAGCGAAGTGTGAAGAAGTGTTTTTGTTCCTAATCGGAACTGTCATCAAGCTTTTGAAGAAGCTAATTTCTTAGTTCAATCTCTTCAGATGGATTTAATCTAAAATTTTGATGTAAGGTAGTGTGTCTTCTTTGAGCAGTGAGCTCTAGGCAGTGTGCTTGAATGCATGTGCATTCCTTATTCATTTTCCTTATACTTTTAATAGGGTATAACTTGTCGATTAACCTCCACCGTGGTTTTCCCCTAAAAGGGTTTCCATGTAAATTTTTTGGTGTTATGTTTGCTTCTGATGTGTTGTTAATTCATGATTTCATTGTTATCTATCAGATCTGAGATTAAAGGTTAATAAAGTTAAATAATTTTTAAATTATGTGACAAATGATTCACCCCCCTCTCAGTTGTATATCCTTGTTTTGCCAACAATTGGTATCAGAGAAGGTTCCTTCGAAGAAGTTTAAAAGCTTGAGGTGATCTGAGATGACATCATACAAGAAAGATAGTCCTAGATTTGATGGAACAAACTACTCTCTATGGAAGTCTAGAATGGAGTGTCATTTTAAGTGCATTGGTGATCCCTTTTGGAAGATTACAAAGAAAAAATATGTTATTCCTCAGAATGGTTCCTCTACTCCTGATGAGATCAAAGAAGTTGAAACTAATATCAGGGCTATAGAAGCATTATTGACTGCTCAACTGATTCAGAGATGACAAATGTGATGGGTCTAAAAACATCATATGAGATCTGGAAGAAGATGGAAACATTGTATGAAGGAGATGCACAAGTGAAAGTTGCTAAGCTACAAAGTTTGAAAGGCAAGTGGGAAAACTTGAAGATGAGCGGAGATGAAAACATTATTTCTTTCATGCAGAAAGTAAATGAACTAGTGATGGGTATTATATGTGTTGGTGGAATCTTGGATGAAGAAGATATTGTAGCTAGAGTGCTCAGATCATTGCCTACTTCTTAAAAAATGAAAGCTCATTCTATTGAAGAGCTCAGGATAGTAACAAATGTGATAAGAGATATGTTGATTGGTAAGCTTGCTTCCTTTGAATTGAGTGAATTTGGTGATTCTACTCCTAAGATGGAATCTGCATTTAAGGCTACTATATCTAGAAGAAACCAATAGAGATATGATTCGAGAGAAAGTTCCAGAAAGACATTCAAGTATGAAGATGAGATGAAACAAATTGAAGATGAAGAAAGAGAGTTAGAAGACTTGGAAGCATTGATTGTGAAAAGAGAAGCCAGAGGACAAGGTAAGTTCACTGAATCTGCTAATGGTAAGAATGTTGAGAAAGCTCTTACAGCCATAATTGAAGAAAATGATGAATGGTTGATTGATAGTGGATGCTCACATCATATGACTGGTGACAAAATCAAGTTTATACGCTTGGAGAAATATGATGGTAGTGTTGTAAGATTTGGAGATAACAATGTTGGTATGATTTGTGGCAGAGGCACTAATTCTTTTGGTGGTAAATATAATACTGATGATGTCATTTATGTTGAAATATTGAAGCATAACTTGTTGAGTGTTGGAAAAATGGTCAACAAGGGATACAAACTTCAATTCAAAGATGGTAAATGCAGGATACTGGGAAGTTCAAGAAATGTAATTGCTTCAAGTACAAAAACAAGAGGTAACATTTTTCACATGAGTGTTGCTAGTGAAAGTTATTTAATTGCTCAAGTTGATGTAAGATGGTTATGGCATAGGAGGTTGTGTCATGTGAATTCTGATAACATTGTCAAAGTAAGCTCCACTCAAGCAGTTAGAGATATTCCTAAGATAGTGAAGCCTACTAACACCATATGCAAGGAATGCCAAATGGGAAAGCAAACAAGAATTTATTTTTGGAGAAAACAACATCATTCTAATGGAGTACTGGAGCTAGTACATACTGATCTATGTGGTCCCTCCAGAATCATAAGTCTACAAGGAGAAAGTTACTTTATGCTGCTTATTGATGATTACTCTAGGATGATATGGGTTGCTTTCTTGAGAGAAAAACATGAAACATTAGAGAAGCTTAAAAGTTTCAAAGTTGTGGCCGAAAATGAGACAAGTTTGAAGATTAAATTCTTAAGGTCAGACAAAGGTGGTGAATTAACTTCCTTGGAGTTCAATTCATTTTGTGAAGAGCATGGAATCAAAATACAGTTATCTGCTCCTCAGACCCCTCAACAGAATGAAGTTGTTGAGAGAAAGAATAGAACAATTCTAGATGCTTCTAGAACTATGATGTTGGAAGGTAGTGTTCCTCGTATCTATTGGAGAGAAGTTGTAAGCACTATAGTATACACTATCAATCAAGTAAATTTCAATGGTAATTCTGGTAAGACTCCTTTTGAGTTGTGATTTGGCTATAAGCCTACTATTAAATATTTCAAAATCTTTGGAAGAAGATGTTATATCAAGAGAGATGAAGATATAGGAAATTTTGATGCTAGGATTGATGAAGGAATCTTTTTGGGTTACTCTACTAAGAGCAAGGCCTACTAGTGCTATAATAGAATATTAAGGAAAATGGTTGAAAGTGAAAATGTCAGAGTTGATGAGGAAAATACTAGATCATCCAGATACTATGGATCTGATTCAGATGACCAACATGATAGTACTAATAATGGAAAGAATGCTTAGACATAAAATCAAGTTCAAATTGTTCTGGTGAATCAAGAGAATCAAGAAGGAGAAGCTCGTGGAAGTGTAGAAGAAATAATAGAACCAGAAGTTCGAGAGAATCCTAAAGTTTTGAGGTATGTAAAGCTAAATCATTCTGAAAATCAGATTATAGGAGATAAGAACAAAGGTGTGTAGACTAGAAGAAGAATTTCATAAGAGTATTGTCTGATTTCCAAGACTAAGCCCAACAATCTCAATGAAGCATGTAAAGATGAATATTGGATGGAAGCAATGAAGGATGAATTGATGCAGATAGAGAAAAATGATACATCCAGATTCTTGTTTCTAGACCTCAGGATAAAAATGTGATTGGAACCAAATGGGTCTTTTGGAATAAGCTGAATGAACAAGGTGAAATGGTTAGGAATAAAGCAAGATTGGTATGTAAAGGGATAGTTGACTTTGGTCTTTGGTATCCTAAAGATGATGATCTTACCTTGAGTTCCTTTACTGATGCAAATTGGGTAAGAGATGTGGATGACTGAAAAATTAGTGGTGGTGCCTTCTTCTTGGGGAAGAAGTTGGTGTCTTGGTTAAGTAAAAAGCATAGTTCCATTTCCTTATCTACTGCTGAGGCATAATATATTACTATTGCAAACAATTGTACTCAAGTAATATGGATGAAGTAGATACTGAGAGATATTATAATTGAGTATGATGAGCCTATTGCTATATTTTGTAATAACTCAAGTGTCATAAACATTTCTAAGAATATAGTGCTGCATTCCAAGACAAAGCATATATCTATCAAATATCACTTTTTGAGAGACAAAGTGAGTGACAAAGAAGTCAAACTGGAGTATGTGCCTACTAAGGGACAAATTGCAAAAATCTTCACTAAGCCATTGCCTAAGGATACTTTTGAGTGTCTCAGAGAGAAGTTAGGGGTGATTCCCCCTCCTAATTTGAACTAATATGCAAGTCTTTGCATCAATCTGTGCATTCATAGTCATATCTTGATCCGGATTGATGTTGTGGTGGTTGCTACTCAGGGGGAGTAGTCAAATGATTTAGATATGTGGTTCAGAGCTTGTGTACCTTTTCCATTGATGTCAAAGGGGGAGAAGAGTAATGTAAGGGGGAGAAGAATAGTATGAGAAGAGCAATGTGTAAAGAGTTAGTTGTGTTGATGGTATTTTTTGCATCATGTGTTGCCATAAATTCCAAATAGGGAGATTGTTGGATGTTATGGTTGTGTTGCTGATATGTGGTTGTCATTGATATCAACACTATTAGCATTGATTTTTTGAAGGATGTATATGTTGAGGATATTGAGAAAATTATAATAAATATGTTGAAGATTGTCTATGAAGCTGTGAAGTTCAGTGTGGTGAAAAATTTAGTATGTTGGTATTCATAAGTTGCACTTTAAAGGGTTTGTTGTTGAGCCTATCTAGTCTATACTCCAAAAGTTTCAGAGGTGTGCATCAAGATTGGACCAAGTTGTGAGTTTTCATGTTCCTACAGTTATTCTGTTACTGTAGCTGGTGTTTCTGGAAGAAGAGAAAGTAATTCTTGTAATTTGAGTTGTTGCATATGCTCATGTGATGTTCATTGATGTTTCTAGATCATGCTCTATCCTTGTTACACATATTTGTTGATCGGTGTGATCGTGATCAAATATTTTTCATTTGTGTGTTCGGGTTTTCATGTTCTTGGCCGACATGGTGGTTGTAGCATGTTGTGGATCCTCGTGGATTAATATTTTAATTTGGAATGTTCGAGGAAGTTGTTTTAGGTCTTCATTATGTTGTGACCAAATTCACTTGGTGCCCATTGAGATTTTTTCATGAATTGGGCTGACAATTTGTAATTCATTTATTCTTTTATTTTTGGCCAACAAAGTTGTTGATGTAATTCCATGAAGTGGATATATAAGAGAAATTGTTTCTCATTTTGAAGTGTGTTGGATGTATGACAAGTGTGAATGTGAAATGAGCGAATAGAGATTAGATCATTTGATTGTAGAGCAGAGTGTGAAGAAGTTTGAGCAAAGTGTGAAGAATTGTTTATGTGCCTAACCAAAACTTTCATCAGGGTTTTCAAGAAGCTAATTTCTCAGTTCAACCTCTTCAGATGGATTCAATTTGAAAGTTTTATGTAAGATAGTGTGTCTTCTTTTATCAATGAGCTCTAGGTAGTGTGCCTGAATGCATGTGCATTCCTTATACTTTTAATAGGGTATAACTTGTGGATTAACCTCCACCGTGGTTTATCCCCTAACAAGATTAACACGAAAAAATATTGGTGTTATGTGTGCTTCTAATGTGTTGTTGATTCATGCTTTCATTGTTATCTATCAGATCTGAGATTAAAGGTTAATAAGGTTAAATAAGTTTTAAATTTTGTGACAACTGATTCACCCCCCCCCCCTCAGTTGTCTATCCTTGTTTTTCCAACATACCCCATGGTGAAATGCAAAGAAACATGTGGTATAGTGGTTTATACCCCTCTATCCCACGACTATTATAGAAAGTGGTGGTGATAAAGAGATATTAAATGCACTAATCACATCAATCATCTGATCTTGTAAAATCAATGGTACATGTTCAAACTTGAACTACGAGCAAAATATTAGGTGTAAGGTTGATATTAATGTTGACATGAATGAGCTCAAAATCCATTAAACCAAGAATTTGACATTCTCTTTGTACTCATTTACAAGAATTATCATGCAGGGAGCTGGGAGTTTGAGGAGGTTAAGCTATGCAACCATCGTAACTCGGGTAAGTGCATAGAACTCTTGTAATTAAATTTTACAAGTACAAGATTGTTTGGAATTCTGCATTTCAAAAGTATAGGAGAAGTAAGATAGTTAAACTATGAATTAAGTTTTATGAGTACAATATTTTTTGGAATTTTGTATTTTAGATACACTAGGAGATGTAAGATAGTTAAACATCATGCCACCCAAGAAGAAAGAACCCAAAACTAAAAAGGACATCATGCCACCCAAGAAGAAAGAATCTAAAACTAAAAATGAGGAATCTAAGGTTAAAAAGAGGTCCTTAAACTAGTCTATCATGGATATACTCCTTGAATCAACTAAGAGAGGATTTAAGAATGTTTTTAATGATGTGGCTCATGGTTGTAGAGATTCTCTTATCCCTATCTTCAGGTGAGAATTGTTCTGGTACTTTTATGACGTAAGGGAGGGCAAGATTCTGGTGTCAAATCCATGGGAATTAGATTTGGCCAAGTTAATTGTCCCAAATTTTTTTATAGATGTAGAGTTCATGAGAGTATTGGCTCAAAGTTATCATCTCACTACTAGGTGTGTGAGATTTCCAGATGGTTCACTATTAGTTGTGTTGACTAAAGTGGCCATCATTGAATGTTTTGACCTAAACAAACAAGCCCTAACTAAAATTGATTTTCAAAGAAGTAAAGAAGAATATATGAGATCGAGGAAAACCCATAGAAGTGATGAAGTCTCCATTTACATGAAAAGGGGTGTGAACAATAGGGTGATTCCTATATCCCCTTTTTCTACTGAACCATTTGAAGTCTCAGATTTCCAATTCTATTTCAAGAAAACCTACTTTTCTTTCTATCAAGTACTTGGGATAGATTCATAAGAGCAAATTCCAATTAGTTTAATGATAATGGCTATGAGGATCCAAAACCCTGAGACAAACATTGAATATGATTTTGCCTCATATCTTGAGAAAGCATTGCATAAAGAATTTCTACAAGTCAGGGAAAATAGAACCCCCATAACATTCAGGAAATATGAGATGTTTACTCCTAGAATTTATTAGGGATGCACTTAAGGTGGATTAAAACTCATCAAATGCTTTATGTATGCTTGGCAACATGGAACTGAAAATAGATGGTTGGCTTAAAGAAAAATAAAAAATTAAAGTAGGTATAGAGTTAAGGATCCCACTACCCTATTCGATGTTGAAGTTGTGTTGCTGATATGTCGCTATCATTGATGTCAAAACTATTAGCATTGATGTTTTGAAGGTTTTATATGTCGAGGATATTGAGAAAATTATAATAAATATGTTGAAGACTGTCTGTGAAGTTGTGAAGTTCAATGTGGTGAAAAAATTAGTATGTTGGTATTTATAAGTTGTGTTTTAAAGGGTTTGTTGTTGAGCCTATCTAGTCTTTACTCTAGAAGTTTCAGAGGTGTGCATCAAGATTGGAGAAAGTTGAGAGTTTTTGTGTTCCTTTAGTTATTCTGTTACTGTAGCTAGTCTTTCTGGAAGAAGAGAAAGTAATTATGGTAATTTAAGTTGTTGTGTATGCTCCTGTGACGTTCGTTGATGTTTCTAGATTGTGCTCTATCCTTGTTGCACGTCTGCATTGATCGATGTGATCGTGATCGGAAGATTTTTCCTTTGTGTGTTTGGGTTTTCATGTTCTTGGATGACATGGTGGTTGTAGCATGTTGCGGATCCTCGTGGATTAATCTTTTAATGTTTGGAATGTCTGAGGAAGTTTTTTTAGGTCTTCATTATGTTGTGACCGACTTCAGTTGGTGCGCATTAAGATTTTTTCATGAATTGGGCCGACAGTTTGTAATTCATTTATTCTTTTATTTTTGGTTGACAAAGTTGATGTAATTCCATGAAGTGGATATATAAGAGTGATTGTTTCTTCATTTTGAAGTGTGTTGGATGTGTGAGAAGTTTGAATGCAAAATGTGTGAATAAAGATCAGATCATTCGATTACAGAGCAGAGTGTGAAGAATTTTGAGCGAAGTGTGAAGAAGTGTTTTTGTGCCTAACTGGAACTATCATCAGGCTTTCGAAGAAGCTAATTTCTGATTTCAACCTCTTTAGCTGGATTTAATCTAAAATTTTTATGTAAGATAGTGTGTCTTCTTTGAGCAGTGAGCTCTAGGTAGTGTGCCTAAATGCATGTGCATTCCTTATTCATTTTCCTTATACTTTTAACAGGGTATAACTTGTGGATTAACCTCCATTGTGGTTTTTCCCCTAAAAGGGTTTCCACACAAAAATCTTGGTGTTATGTGTGCTTCTGATGTGTTGTTGATTCATGCTTTCACTATTATCTATCAGATTTGAGATTAAAGGTTAATAAGGTTAAATAAGTTTTAAATTTTGTGACAAACGATTCACCCCCTCTCTTAGTTGTCTATCCTTGTTTTTCCAACAATTGGTATCAGAGTAGGTTCCTCTTAAGAAGTTTAAAAGCTTGAGGTGATCCGAGATGGCATCATACAAGAAGGATAGTCCTAGATTCGATGGAACAAACTACTCTCTATGGAAGGCTAGAATGGAGTGTCATTTGAAGTGCATTGGTGATCCCTTCTGGAAGATTACAAAGAAAAAATATGTTATTCCTCAGAATGGTCCCTCTACTCCTGATGAGATCAAATAAGTTGAAACTAATATCAGCACTATAGAAGCATTATTGACTACTCTTACTGATTCAAAGATGATAAATGTGATGGATCTGAAAACATCATATGAGATCTGGAAGAAGCTAGAAACATTGTATGAAGGAGATGCACATGTGAAAGTTTCTAAGCTACAAAGTTTGAAAGGCAAGTGGGAAAACTTGAAGATGAGCAGAGATGAAAACATTATTTCTTATTTCTTTCATGGAGAAAGTAAATGAACTAGTGATGGGTATTAAATGTGTTGGTGGAATCTTGGATGAAGAAGAGATTGTGGCTAAAGTGCTCAGATCATTTCCTAATTATTACAAAATGAAATCTCATGCTATTGAAGAGCTCAAGACAATAACAAATGTGACAAGAGATATGCTGATTGGTAAGCTTGTTGCCTTTGAATTGAGTGAATTTGGTGATTCTACTCCTAAGAAAAAATTTGCATTTAAGGCTACTATATCTAGATGAAACCAACAGAGATATGATCCAGGAGAAAGTTCCAAAAAGAAATTCAAGTATGAAGATGAGATGAAACAAATTGAAGATTAAGAAAGAGAGTTAGAAGAGCTGGAAGCATTTATTGTGAAAAGAGAAGTCAGAGGACAAGGTAAGTTCATTGAATCTGCTAATGATAAGAATGTTGAGAAAGCTCTTGCAGCCAAAATTGAAGAAAAGGGTGAATGGGTGATTGACAATGGATGATCACATCATATGACCGGTGACAAAAGAAAGTTTATACACTTGGAGAAATATGATAGTAGTGTTGTAACATTTGGAGATAACAATGTTGGTATGATTTATGGTAGAGGCACTATTTCTCTTGGTGGTAAATATAATACTGTTGGTGTCCTTTATGTTGAAGGATTGAAGCATAACCTGTTGAGTGTTGAATAGATGGTCGACAAGGGATACAATATTTAGTTCAAAGATGGTAAATGCAGGATACTGGGAAGTTTAGGAAATTTAATTGCTTTAGGTAAAAAGATAAGAGGTAACACTTTTCACCTGAGTGTTGCTAGTGAAAGTTATTTAATTGCTCAAGTTGATATAAGTTGGTTATGGCATAGGAGTCTATTTCATGTGAATTTTGATAGCATTGTCAAAGTAAGCTCAACTCAAGCAATTAAAGATCTTCCTCAGCTAGTGAAGCCTACTAACACCATATGCAAGGAATGTCAGATGGGAAAGCAGACTATAATTTATTTTTAGAGAAAACAACATCATTCTAATGGAGTACTGGAGCTAGTACATACTAATCTATGTGGTCCCTCTAGAATCATAAGTCTACAAGGAGAAAGGTACTTTATGTTGCTTATTGATGATTACTCTAGGATGATATGGGTTTCTTTCTTGAGAGAAAAACATGAAGCATTAGAGAAGTTTCAAAGTTTCAAAGCTATGGTCGAAAATGAGACAGGTTTGAAGATTAAATGCTTAAGGTCAAACAAAGGTGGTGAATTGACTTCACTGGAGTTCAATTTATTATGTGAAGAGCATGGAATCAAAAGACAGTTATCTACTCCTTGGACCCCTCAATAGAAAAAAATTGTTGAGAGAAAGAATAGAACAATTCTAGATGCTGCTAGAACTATGATGTTGGAAGGTAATGTTCCTCATATCTATTGGAGAGAAGTTGTAAGCACTATTGTATACACTATAAACCGGGTAAATGTCAATGGTAATTATGGTAAGACTCCTTTTGAGTTGTGGTTTGGTTATAAGCCTACTGTTAAATATTTCAAAATCTTTGGAAGAAGATGTTATATCAAGATAGATGAAGATGACACAGTATTTACATGGGAAAACCCTTTCAGGTAAAAAACCCACCACACAAAGTCAAATCTATTGTATTATAGTAATGAATCGATTACATACAATATCCAAACTTCTTTGTTCAGCTCACAATCACCCAGAGAGTTTCAGATTCACTCTTACAATGTTTTTACAACATACAGTTCAAAACCCTCTTTAAGAACTTACATCCTTATTCTTCAGCTCGCAACTTCAACTTGCTCTGCAACTCACTGACTCAACACTTGACTTCTAACTTATTAGAAATAACCTATCTCTCATACATATGTAACCAACTCAGAAGAGTTCTACACAATCAATGAAGTCCATCCTCAAAACAAGCAATTGGTCAGCCCTAACAGATTTCCCTACAACAAGCCGACTTTGCATTCAAAGCCATTACTCAAAATGGTTGAGCTCACCACCCTTCATTGACAAATGCAACTACCACAATAACTATCTTGGTATCTGTCAAATCACTATTCATCCGAGTGCCAAGCGTCCAAGACCCATCAACAATCACAGCTGACAGAGCAACCAAAATGGTCAAACAGACATCGGGTGTGACCAAGACTTCAAGTCATTTAGTAACACTGCCAGAGCTAGAGTTGAAACAGGAGTCAAAACAGGACTTCACCGAAAATACACATTGTCAGAGTCGGAGTCAGGGTCAGAATCGGAACTGGAGTCGAAACATGACTCCACTAAAAATTATAGGTTCAGGAACCATTTCGGTTCCGCGTCCGCCCACGGCAAGGAGGAACTCATCAGAAACAGTTCTGACCAGGGTAATTCAACCCGGGGTCAAACCAAGACGGGAACACAAAAGACCAGAGTCGGAGTCGGAGTTGGAATAGGAGTCAAAATAGGACTTCACCAAAAGTCCAAGATCAGGAACCAATCCGGTTCTGGTTTCGCCTCCGCCAACTGCAAGAAACAACAATCCAGAACTTGGACAAAGTGGAGGAAAACACCCCGAGGAGAATCCAAACATCTAAAAGAACCAGATCATAAAAGCAAGAGTCGGACTCGGAGTTGGAATAGAAACGAAAATAGGAACCTAGCAAACGAACATTGCCAACTTCCAAAACTGGTTCCGCCTCCGCTAGAACCTGCGAAATGAAGCGAGAAGAAACAGATGGTAGGAAGCGGAGTCGGAGTCGAAGTTGGAATGAGAACAGAAACCCAGAACTTAGGCAAGCAGAACAATGCCAAGTTCCATCCTGGTTCCACCTCTTCTAGAAAACCAAAACTTAGGCAAACAGAACAATGCCAAGTTCCATCCTGGTTCCCCCTCCACCAGAAAACTGAAACTTAGGCAAATAGAACAATGCCAAGTTCCATCCTAGTTCCGCCTCCGCCAAAACTTTGAAAACAACACAAAATCACCAAGGCATGAAAACAAGGACTTCAAACTGGAAGTTGAGACATAATTTCTCAACAGATATGATTTAGTGACCAACATGATAGTATTGATAATGGAAAGAATTCTCAAACATAGAATCAAGTTCAAATTGTTCCGCTGAATCAAGAGAATCGAGAAGGAGAAGCTAGTGGAAGTGTAGAAGAAAGAACAAAAGAACCAAAAGTTCAAGAGAATCCTAAAGTTCTGAGGTATGTAAATCTAAATCATTTTTAAGTGTGTTGGATGTGTGAGAAGTGTTAATGTGAAATTTTTGAATAGAGATCAGATCATTCGATTGCAGAGCAAAGTGTGAAGAAGTTTGAGCGAAGTGTGAAGAAGTGTTTTTGTGCCTAACTAAAACTTTCATCAAGCTTTTGAAGAAGCTAATTTATCAATTCAACCTCTTCAGATGGATTTAATCTAAATTTTTTATGTAAGACAGTGTGTCTTCTTTGAGTAGTAAGCTCTAGGTAGTGTGCTTGAATGCATGTGTATTCCTTATTCATTTTCCTTATACTTTTAACATGGTATAACTTGTGGATTAACCGCCACAGTGGTTTTTCCCCTAATAGGGTTAACACACAAAAATATTGGTGTTATGTGTGCTTCTGATGTGTTGTTGATTTATGCTTTCACTGTTATCTATTAGATCTGAGATTAAAGGTTAATAAGGTTAAAAAAATTTAAATTTTGTGACAACTGATTCACCCCCCCTCTCAGTTGTCTATCCTTTTTTTTCCAACATAACCTATGGTGAACTGCAAAGAAGCATGTGTTAGAGTGGTTTATACTCCTCTATCCCATGACTGTTATAGAAAGTGGTGGTGATAAAGCGATATTAAATGCACTGATCACATCAACCATCTGATCTTGTAAAATCAATGGTACATGTTCAAACTTGAACTACGAGCAAAATATTAGGTGTAAGGTTGATATTAATATTGACATGAATGAGCTAAAAAGCTGTTAAACCAAGAATTTGACATTCTCTTTGCACTCATTTACAAGAATTATCATGCAAGGAGCTGGGATTTTGAGGAGGTTAAGCTATGCAACCATCGTAACCCAAGTAAGTGCGTAAAACTCTTGTGAATAAAGTTTTACAAGTACAAGATTGTTTGGAATTCTGCATTTCAAAAGTATAGGAGAAGTAAGATAGTTAAACTATGAATTACATTTTATGAGTACAAGATTTTTTGGAATTTTGTAGTTCAGATACACTGGGAGAAGTAAGATAGTTAAACATCATTCCACCCATGAAGAAAGAACCTGAAACTAAAAAGGACATCATGCCACCCAAGAAGAAAGAACCTAAAACTAAAAAGGAGGAATCTAAGGTTTAAAAGAGGTCCTTACACTAGTTTATCATGGATATACTCCTTGAATAAACTGAGGGAGGATTTAAGAATGTTTTTAATGATGTGGGTCATGGTTGTAGAGATTCCCTTATCCCTAACTCCATGTGAGAACTGATCTGGTACTTTTATGACAAAAGGGAGGGCAAGATTTTGGTGTCAAATCCATGGGCATTAGATTTAGCCAAGTTAATTTTCCCAATGTTTTTATAGATGTAGAGTTCATCAGAGTATTGGCTCAGTGTTATCATCCCACTACTAGGTCTGTGAGATTGCTAGATGGCTCACTACTAGCTGTGTTGACTAAAGTGACCATCATTGAATGTTTTGACCTAAAAAAACAATCCCTAACTAAAATTGATTTTCAAAGAAGTAAATAAGAATATACTAGATTGAGGAAAACCCATAGAAGTGATGAAGTCCCAATTTACATGAAAAGGGGTGTGAACAATAGGGTGATTCCTATATGCCCTTTTTCTACTAAACCATTTGAAGTCTCAGATTTCCAATTCTATTTCAAGAAAACCTACTTTTCTTTCTATCAAGTACTTAGGATAGATTCATAAGATCAAATTCCAGTTAGTTTAATGATGATGGCTATGAGGATCCAAAACCCTATGATGAACATTGAATATTAATTTGCCTCATGTCTTGAGAAAGCATTGCATAAAGCATTTCTACAAGTCAGGGAAAATAGAACCCCCATAACATTCAGGCAATACAAGATGTTTACTCCTAGAATTGATTAGGGATACACTTAAGGTGGATTAAAACTCATCAAATGCTTTATGTATGCTTGGAAACATGGAACTGAAAATAGATGGGTGGCTTAAAGAAAAATAAACAATTAAAGTAGTACGCCAACTTGTCTTGGATAATGAAGTAGAATGAAAAGTTGATGAAGAACGAAGGTTTAGATGGGAAGGAGAAAGCAAGAGGAAGTACTTTGATGGGTGATGTAACAATAGGAGAAATTTGAACGTGTGAAGGAATTATGGAAGAGTAAGTGTAAGGATAGGGATGATGACAATGATGAGGCCAGTCAGTCTGAGAAGAAAAATAAGAAGGATAAGGACCACAAGGCTTATGATTCTTATATGGAGGGACTTGATGTTGCCATGGAAGATGAGGAAAATTTTATGAGCGATAAGGCACAAGATTATGTAGAAAATTTGCAAGATCTTATAGCTACAAGTCTAGAAGACTCCGATGATGGGGAGACAAAATTCTCCAATTTCAACAAAATCATGAAGGAGACATGCATACTCTGATTCTGAAGATGATGAACCATCACAGAAATAGATTCTAAGAGAAGATGATCCATATGATGATGATGTCTAGCTTCCTAAGCTTTAACCAAACCTAGCTCCTATTTTCCAAAATAAAAATCCCAAAGGCCCATGGGAAATGAATGATGAAATTGTGGTGCATTATACTTTGATGATATTACGAAGAAGTGAGAAAACTTGGTCAATAAATTTACAACTACATAAATGTAATTCATGCCATGAACCTTTGGTAGACCTGTAATGAAATCCATTGACACACTCTCCCACTTCTATTATGGAATGGGCAACAACTATAGTAACCCTGTTGGATGAGTGTGCTTAGACTTGTTCTACTAACAAGTCATGCACTCCCTTAAATGTTGTAAAACATCATATTTGAGGCCCTTCCATGAGAACCTCTCTCTGATTTTCCTATAAGTTTTGAATTATTTAGGATTCCCTACCAATGACACGCCATGAATAGCCCTCATAATCTTCTCCTTAATTTTTGACTCAAGAACAATATATTTTTTCCTTATAGTAGATAATGCCATCTACCACCCTATACCCATCCTAATTTTTTCCATCCTCAACTCACAAGAAAAAAATTTCTTAGAATATTTCACCGGGAGATGAGATTTCCAATCAACTGAAATATTGGTAAGGGAACATGCAGTTGATTTCCTGGAAAGGGTGTCAGCAACAATGTTTTTCTTTCCCTTGACATATTCAATATAAAAATTATAGGCATGTATCTTTTTGACCCACTTCTACTATCTCTTATTCAAATCCTTATGTTCTGGGAAATATTTAAACTATTATGTTTAGTCCTAACCACAAATCTTCCACCTATCAAATATTGTTTGAACTTTTCCAAAGCATGCATAATGGCAAGCATCTCCTTATCATATATGGATTAGAATATATTTGGTTCCCTTAGCTTCTGACTCTCATATTCTATCGAATGCTTTTTATGCATCAAGATGGATCCTATACTCTCACTCAAAGAATCTCACTCAAGCATAAAGGGTTGAGTGAAATTAGGAAGTGCCAATACTAGACAAGTGCTCATCACCTCCTTGAGTCTGTCAAATGATCACTGAGATTCACCCATCCACCTAAATTCCCCTTTCTTCATGAGGTCCGTAAGGGGTGAACCCAACTATGAAAACCCCTTAACAAGGTGCCTATAATAGTTGCACAATCTAAAGAATTTGTGCAACTCTATAAGTATCTTATGTGGTGGCCAATCCAATATTACATGTATTTTCTCTTGATGCACTTGCACTCCCTGTGCACTAATCACATAGAAAAATATAGAATCTTTTCCATGTTGAATTCACCTTTAGATGCCTTAGCATATAGTGAATTCTCCTCAATGATGCCCAACACCTTGTCTAACTTCCTCAAGTGATCCTCCCATGTCCTATTGTAAATAAGAATATCATCAAAAAATACTAAGAGAAAATTCTACAACTGCTTTTTGAAGATGTGGTTCACGGAGGATTAGAAAGTGGTGGGAGCATTGGTCAATCCAAATGGCATGTCCAAGAACTCATAGTACCCATAATGGCACTTGAATATCATCTTATACATATATCCTGCTCATTGACCGTAATTTGATGATATTTCGATCGAAGGTCAACCTTTGAAAAGTATACTGCCTCATGCAACTTGGCGAACAACTCATCGATCCTAAGGATAGGATATCTATTTTTGATAGTTTTCTTATTTAGGGCTTGATAGTCGATACACATTATCATGGTTTTTTGCTTCTTATTGACCAAGACCACTAAATAAGGGAATGAATTGGAATTGGGTTTAATGTGAACCATATCTAAAAACTCCTTAATGGCCTTCTCTATTTCATCTTTGAACTTCTCTGGGTGCCTGTAAGGAGTATTAATAACCCTTTTGGCCCATTCTTCTAACTCAATAGTGTGCTCAAACCCTCTTTTTGGAGGTCTTCCTATAGGAATCTCACCAAAAACCCTATCATGCTTTCCCAACAATATCTGAATGTCTACATGATATGGCTAACTTCTATTTGAAGATTCCTTAAATGTAATTAGACACTCTATTTCCTAGGATACATCTCCATGCCTGAATATGCTTTCCATCCTCTTAACCAAAACAATCTTAGGAGAACCACTATCCATAACTCTCAAAACCTTCTTACCATCTACTTCCTTAAATTTCAGTTCCATTGTTTGAAATTTTTGAGAATATTTTCCAAAGGAATGAAGCCACTGAATACCCAAGATAGAATTAGTGTCTCCTAAGTCAACTACATAGAATTCATCAGTCATCATGTACTTTACCAATGTTACATCCAATTGAGGGAATCTCTGGGTGCATGTCATACTAAAACCATTATCTACCATCACATTAAATCCCTCAAAACCTTATGTAGAAATTCTTCCCATAGCCACAAAAAGCTGAGCCTATGAAGTGGGTTGCCCCACTATCAATAAAAATTGTGACATGTTTCCCCTATAGGACTCCACAAACTCTAAAAGAGTTAAATCTATGAGTACCCAATAGAGTGACAATAGTCCCACCCTTTGCCTCCTCATGTGGTTGCTCATCATTCGAACTGTTGTGTTTGTTGTCCTGAACTTGTTTCACTTCCTCTTCCTCATCACTATAAAAAATAACCTCTATGTAGTGCACCTTAACCTTACCCATAAACTTGTGACCAGGTTCCTAAGGCTCCTTATAGCTAAAACATAACTTCTTTCTCCTCAATTCTTTCCAAGCCTCATCATCCAACCTATCTTTCATGGGCCTCTCCTTTTGGAAGGGTTTCTTGTCTTTATTTTTTAGAGGAAGAAAAAATTTAGAAGGAAATTTACTTTTTGGGATTGAATTCTCCTTGTCTCTTGCTCTAATGATGGAATATTATAAAGAATTTGGCTTGAAGGCATTAATACAACCATGCAGTGGCTTGAACAATACTTCAATGAAAATAATAATGAATCTACACTCTTAAACATTAGTAACCATGATCGAGAGCCTTTGAAACTATAAGATGTAAGCACCCACTATCCCAACCTACTTGAGTTGAGCTAGCTCCCTGAAGTGTAATTTTGGTTCCTTCTTATCAAATCGGTCAATAAGTTTCTATGTGAAGTCTAGGTATGAAGTAATACTAGCATGCCCCAATGTTACCAACTTGTGGTGCCTCCACTCGTGGGCCTTTGCATCCAAGTTTAGTGTATCATATTTGATTGCTTTAATCTCCAACACATTGTTGAGTTGGAAATATGTATCTAACTTTTGAACCAAAGCTCTGGCAGTACACTTTTTAGAGCCAACAAAGGAAGGAATAGACAACTTCCCAACCTTTCATTGAAGATCTTGATTCTGTGAACCCCTATTGTGATCCCTTGGTCTATTCATGTACTTAATGGCATAAAAATATTGTAAGTACATAGCTAAATTAAATTCATCACCAATATTTTGATACTCCCTCAAATAATCAATAAATCCTTCACCTTGCCCATGATGTCCCTAGTTTCCAACTTTTTTTTCTTCCAATAAATGAGGTAAGAGAGGTCTAGGAGTCACTCTACTAGCTTCCCTAGTGTTACTTTGTGTAGGAAAGTGTCACTCCCTTCACCATGATTCTCATTGTTACCATTATCAAAATTATTACCATTAATTCCTTATGAACCATTATTTTCAGTGTTGTTTCAATTTTCGTAATTATTTGTTATAAATTGGATAAGAAGTTCAACCAACTATTGCTGGCCTCTAGCAAGGTCATTCAAAATCTGCATAATGCTACCCTCACATATTTTATTCCTATCTCCCATGTTTTCCTCCTCTTTTGATTTTGAGATAAAAATATTATCAATCCCTCTCTATCTTCTAATCCTATATGTGGTGTATTCCCTATCCTCCAACTACCAGCTTTGATACCACTATAAAATCCCCACTTGATTTTTTTATTTTCAATTTGTTAGATAATGTAAGCATTTTTCAAATAGATGGTTTGTTTTTAAACTGGGCTACTTTCAATGGTTATTTAGGTTGCAAATAACATATATTAAATCCATCATGTAAATAGCTCCATACATTACATTATTTTAGTTTATAAATTCATACAGTGCATCAAAAGGAACATATAATCATCAACAATAGTATTTCTAATCAACAACAATAGCATTACATTTATATTAGACATTCAAATTATAATTCATAATATTGAAATACCATTTTTCTAGGCCCTTGGGTTTGTAGCAACCCCTTGTGAAGTGTCACGTATAGCATAAGATAACCATGATTGAAGGATGAGAGTGGCAACTAGAGTAGTAGGTGTCCATGCATAGGAAGTTGCACCCAACAATCATACACATTCCTAGCACAATAGTCCACGACAGGCAAAGAGAACAACAATAGATATTTAGGAAGACTTGTGCCCTCCTACAACTACCACATCCTTGGTAAAATCACCATGGATCTATGGAATATTAATATGCCTCCTTAAGAATGGATTGATAGTTGCACAGGGGTATGAATAACTACTTAAATCAAATGCCTAGTCTTAAATAAAACCCAATGCATTCATTCAACCATATGACTGCCCCCATACATAATATTTAGTCTTATTGTGTATTGCATGTTCTGAAAGGAATCCAATATCATCGACTAGCCTTGTAAACACCTTTAATATGAAATCCAAGACATTCTATGTGAGTACCCAAAACTTGAATTATATCTTTTACAACAAATGGTGCATGCAATATTTATCGATATCTTGTAATTTTTTCTCCATAGGAGACCTCACAAATTTGTGATGAAGAACATTGTGAAAGACCCAAACGATCTCTCCAACTGAACAACTAGGGTGGATTAGTCTCACCATTGAACCTAGTCATCCTAGGGTTTCTATCCCAGAGCCAAGAATTTTGAAAAGCTCCTCAAATCACCAAATAAAGAAAATAATCAAGCATAAGGTAAATGAGCTATAAACTCTATTTTATATACTCCGTGAACTTTTCTCGCTCAAATAATAAAATATCATGTATTATAAAGTGAATTATAAAGTACCTTTTTAATATTTCCCCAATGTCACTTTATAACACCATTTAATCTAATTATTTAATATTACCTTATAAATGTACTTTATCACCAAGCAACATTAAATTATTAGATTAATCAAATCTCTTTAGCTGACTATAGCCTATGAGAATTAAATAGGTTATTAATTCTCTTAGAGCGATTAATGGAAATGGGACATTACATCTATTGTGTGATGTGTTGAATAAGTATAGCTTGTAATTCTCATTTTATTTCTTTTATATTTATTTTTAATTACTAGTAACCTAAATATCCTAATTTGTATCATGGTACCAAAGCTAGTTTGGCTATACAAATCATGTTTGTAGGTTATACTATTAAGTAGCTTCTAAATTCTCATAAAATCCAGTTGTTACACTCAAGTAAGTATATTTCATGAAACTAGTTTGAAAAGTGTGTATTTATTTCTTCTATTAGTATTTCAAGGAGAATGCACAACCATTTATATTTTAAAAATTTGGAAAAGGTTTCATGAGATTAAAATTCCTTTGAAATAAATGAAACTATAGTTTTCCTTTTTTGAGGTTCATTTGAGAATTTTCTTCATAATAGCCAATTGTTAGTCTCCACAATCTTTATCATTTTATCACTAGGAAAATGACCTTGGTACTAAAGATGAAGGTAAAAATAAAAATACCATCAAACACATCACATCATAGAAATATTAGTAATAAATAAAAACTAAAAATGCTCCTTCTAATTACAAAAATATGATCAAATAACTGTCTATATTCTATTTTTATTGATAGATGAGACACTAATTAACAATAATTCCAAAAAATTGATGTTAAACTTTCCAAATCAAATTAGTATTAAGTAGGTGTTTCATAACTCACAAGACCTTGTAGTATATTGCATCATCTATTATATATGTAATATTCAAATAATGAGTATAGTTCCACCTATTTGTAGTTGTATACCCTTTGTAATATCATATAGTACATTGATAATGACTCAATCATTAACCTATGAAACATTATTTATAATGTCTTCAAAATAATTAAATAGAGAATCAAATTTTTACTTTGTTTTAATAGATCATGCATAGCCTTTTAGAAAATTCAAAGGGCTCATAAGAGGATCTTTCTTCTTTTCCGTTGTCATATTTTTTAATAATTTGTCCTTATTTAAAATTCAAGGATCTTTGTCTAATAAAAAAAATTCATGATATTTATAAAAAATCCATGATCTTAAAAAAAAAATATATATATATATATATATTCATTGTAAATTTGGACCATTCATCATTAGGTCACAAATCTGACGGTAGAGGTTTATATTGGTTTTTCCTTCCCTAGAAGGCAACCCATTTTTATGAGGGCATTGTATTATGATTGTGTATGGTATTGTATTGTGTAAGAAGACTACGAGAGAGCGAAGAGGAATTTTCAATGAATGTGCTATAGGTTTTATCCCTTCATTTTTCTAGATGGAATAAGGGAAGGACTAGTTGTTTCTCCATGGGCGTAGCCCATATTGGGTGAACCATTTATATTTGTGTCTTAATTTTTTTATATTTTACTGTATATTTCTTTGAGACCCTATTCCTAATAGGTATCAGGGATGGGGAAAATCTAAAACTCCAATGAGGGACTTAGTAGGAAAAGGTGGGATGCTATACTTTTAGGGAAGGGTGTGTCTAGGATGACAAGTCTGATGGGGATGGAGGGATCTGAAATTATGAAAGGTCAAAAATGACATAAAATACCAAGGAAAACATTAGAGATCAGACTTTCATTTTTTCACACTTAGGGGACCCATTTTGGATGTCCTGGATAGATTATCAACAAGGGTGGATAAGTTCAAGTACATAAATTTTGGAGAAAAAAAAAGTAGAGATGAGACACATAAAAAATGAGGTGTTAATATTGGCTCTAACTAGGGACATGTATCTTTGTAAACATAGCAAGAATCTAGATCTCTAAGAGTAGACCAAAAATAGGAACAAAAGGGATTGGAACAAACACACTTCATCATGATTAAATAGGTACCATGACTACCTAAAGGCATTGAGGTATATATAAGACAAGATATCATGTTTACAAGGAAATACAACAACTTGTATCCATTGACATGGAGGCATATAGACATTGAAGATATGACTGCACATAAAAATTACCACATTATTGTATAAGTTAGATCCTACATGAATACCCATAACATAAATCCATGAACAAAATATTGCATCCACTTGACTCTATAAGATACAAGCCTACTAAAGAAACTAATCTCCTTCAACCCAAACCCATCTTCATCACCCAATTGTATCAAATGTGGACTTCTTGTATGCATCAATTTGCAATTACCTCCAAAAAGGTGAAGGATAGCTCCATAACTTTTCCATTACAATAAAACCATAAAAAATATGCCTCTAAACCATCCCCTGATATATCATTGAAGTCCAAAGTAGCTAGGGCACAACTTGAAGAATGAGGTCAAGCTCTAAAAAAAAAAATCTTCATTATACCTATTGACATCATCAACTAAGTTGAAGTAAAAATAAAATGCCTCCAAATCACATTCCAAATAAAATATACTTGAATACAAACTTGTTTAGTACAAGGATGTAAATCATATCACATACCAAATTGGAATTCCTCAACCTCAAGTACACTATCAAGTTGGGCTACAACATATTGATTGTCTCTTTGGCATATACATTTTAGCTCAACATCATCATCATTTGTGTGTTGGTCCCAATTGAAATAATCAAACTCAAGAATGCCATCACCCACCACGTTAAAATTTGTATCTTTATCATGAAGAAAAATCCATACTCAAATTTGTTCAATTTAGGGAAAATAGGAAACTAAAATACCTCACCATCATTTATACTAATGCACATTTCATCAACATAAATATTAGAACCATGAGACACTTCAAGTGAAAAACTAAATTATTCAAATTATCTCATTATTTCATTTTTTCTCATAACTTGTATTATTAGTGCTACTCAAGTCAAACTTGTGGCATATTTCATCTTCCACATTCATTACATCAATAATATTTTATGACCCTTTCGAAATTCACTCTACATGAGGAAGAAAATATGTATTGCACCAAATAAACAAGTTATCATATACATCTGCATGATCACCATCTTCACTTTCTTCAAGGGCAAGGTCTTAAAAATGAAAATTGGTGATTACACTAATATTTACATCAATAATTTTATGATCAAGTGAAGCCACCTCTATGTTATCCTCATGCAAATAAATACCATTAACAACTTCAAAATCATAAAAAGGGGCAATGGAAGGTAACATATCAAACAAGAATAGACTTTCTTGTTCACTACTTTCATCACAAGCTTGTGTATTCTATATTTAATTGGCTTCATGAGTTTATTCATCTCATTTTTCACTTGCATACACCTCCCTCATCCACCTTGCTACAATAAACATCAAGATCAATGTCTTCACTCTCAAACTATAAATCACCATTATCTCTTTATTGTAATTATCCATAGATGATTGATCTAGCTGAAGGTAGGTGAAAATATTATCATATTCATTTGTATTTTTATCATTTAGTATACCAACACCTTCCTCTATCTACCTACAAACATAATTATCACTTGATATTATGCTCAAAATTGATGCAATATTCATGTCATCATTGTCTAAAATATCCTATTCATAACCAACAACCTTAATACTTGAGTATAATGATTTAGCAATGTACTCCTTCCTCACTCTCTAAAAAAAATCAAGGAACAAGTATTCCTACTACATATTCACTTAATTAAATTATTTTTTGTATTGAACCTAGACTAGCTTCATAGGCCTCAAAGAACATTCCAATACAGGTAGGTGTGTTAGGTATATAAATTTCTAGTATCTTGAAAAGGGAAATATCAAATTTGTGGTTGAATTCCATGCAAGACTCTCCCTCTTTCCACTTGATTTTTATAATTCTTGTACCAGTATAGTAGGGTTGGCATACAATGCAAACTCTTCTTTGAATGCAAGAACAAGGCCATCCCAAGAAGAAAATAAATACTCTAGAAAATATTCATACCACCTTAGTTGTTTTCCATGCAAGGATCAAACAAAAAACCTCACCCACATGTCTTCATCATAAAATTTAAATTTTCATAAACTCTAAAAATACTCCAACATGTGTGTCCCCTTCACTAATATCATAACCATCAAATCTAATCATTTTTTTGTAGACCTTTCTTGTCATGATTTTTATTTCATAACCAACCCAAGATATGTCTAACTATTTTCAAAGAGTGTCCAAGGGAATAATAGGGGACTAAGAAACCTAACCTTGTGTAGTAGCAAGTTGGACGTTGGATTATAATGCCTTTATTTTTATTGCAATCCCTTTCAAGCTTATTTAACTCTTCTATCCTTAACTTATATTCAATTATGGATGCTTATATTTTTTAATTTAAACTTTTATTTCATGTTGGGTTGTATGAATAGCATGGATATTCACCCTCGTCGTGAATATTTTCCTCTCTACTCATTGAAAGGATGTTTAGATTCATGGGAGTGGAAAGTTGAACCTTCTAAAATTTGATCTCTATAAGATGTAGTTGTGATCATTTTTAAGGTGATATAACACATCACCATCATATTCAATCTCCTTTTTGCATAGAATCTTGGGAGGAAGATGATGTTGGCCAATATTATATATTTCTACATCAACATAATTCATGCCAAAAATTTGTGCATGTATATCCTTATTCATCCTACCAAGAAGTGCATATATGTCAGTTCACAATACTCAAGGCCAAGTACCTTATTAGATTGGAAACTATACCATATAAATTTCAATGAATGTATTTCATGATAACCTTTTATGATGTTGTGCACATTCATACATGAAAGTTGGAACATAGTTAAAAATAGATAAAATTATAAATATGTATATATTGATCTATATTGAGCATATTTGGATGATGAGGCAGAGTCATTAGTAGACTAGTTCCTTTATCTATTTGGGAAAAAATTTCTTTGAGTTCATACAAAACATAAAATAACTAAAATAAAAGGTGATACCTTAATCAAGGTACTAAAACAAACAATATCATTCAAACCACACATATAAGCTAGGATCTATATATACATTTGGAAAAATAATAGATATTTGTATAATATTAAATGATTCTACTCAATAATCCATGAGAATACCTATACATTTCCTTTATTATTCTAAGCAGATACGTTACAAAATGTTTGTAAGGATTTTACAGTATTTTAGTGATGCAAGTATGGATGTGTTTGGTGGTGTTTTCATTGATGTCAACGCTGTATAGGTTGAGTAAGTTAGATTTTGCCAACTGCTTTTGAGAAAATTTGAGAAATAGTGAAAGCTATGTTGAAGCATGTTTTGAGCATGCTCTGGTATTTTGGTCTGTGTTTCCCCTATGTTGACCCAATGCCTATATGGATTTATAGGTGTGTTCATAAGCTTAAATGGATTGTATATTTTGATTTTTAGCTTTTGGTTCGATGGAGAGAAAAAGTTGTGTTCATCAGTGTGTGAACTGGTTTGTCAGAGTTATCTAGTTATTGACTGGGAGAAATGTTTTGGCTCCATAGTCCTTTGGTATTTGATTTCAAGATCTTGTGGATCTGGGAGATTACTCTTTTTGATCATTTCTATGTTCTGACAAAATTTCTTGTGGTTTGGCACTCTAGAAGACTTGCTCCAGAGTCTCTGTGTTTTCGTTGGTTGTCCCGATTGAACTGGTGAAGTTTTCTCTACAAATGAAGTGTGTTGAAGTTGTTTTGGATGTGTTTGAGTTGTTCTCAGAGATGGTAAACTGACTGGTGAAGTGTGATGAACAATCCGTGTGTGTTTATCTTGTTGAAGATGCATGTACTTCAAAGATCATTGGTGTTTTCATTAGGTTTGGTCGACCTGGTGTCTACATGTTACATTTGTCTTTTGCATCAACTTGAGGAAGTGTGTGTTTGGTCCCCTCACATTCTTATCCACTATGGGAATGTTGAGTATTTGACCTAGTTTGAATTTGTAAATAAAATTTTATAGCTAACCTTGGAGAATGTTCCTAAAGTTGAAGATGGTATAAATACAAGTTAAGTTGTAGAAAATTTCATATCCATCCATCATTCAATCCAAGCAAGAGAAGAGTGTATGAATAAGTAAAAAAAGTAGAGTGTGGAAGAGTGAATTGTGGCAACAGTACTTAATTGTATTCTTAATCTTTTGATCAAGTTGTGAAGTGTGTGGAACTCCTAGTGGTGGATCCTTATCTATTTCTTTGTATTTTTCTACAGGTAGTGAGCCTCTCTTTTTGGACAGTGAGTCCTAAGGCAATGAGTCATTGTTCTAGGTAGTGAGCCTCTGTATTTGGGCAATGAGCCCTCTAGCAGTGAGCCTTTTGTATCCAGTATTGCATTACTACTATATTGTGAGTTAATCCTCACCGTGGTTTTTCCCTCATTAGGGTTTTCCACTTAAATCTGGTGTCTCTAGTGTTCTGTTTTTGTTATCTACAATTTCATGTTTACACTTAATAACAAATTGAAGATAAAGTGGAATTGACTAAGTTTAAAAGTAAAGGATTTGATACAACTAATTCACCCCCCTCTTATTTGTCTTGTGCATTTCAACAATTGGTATCAAAGCACTGGTTCCTCGGTGAAAATCTTAACTGCTTGAGGTAGATAAGATGGAACACAAGTTGCAGCTCCTTATGTTTGATGGAGCTGACTACAGTGATTGGAAAGAGCATATGAGAAGTTATTTGATTTCACTCAGTTTAAATACTTGGAAATTTGTGGAGACGAAGTATATGATTCCAACAGTTGGACCTTCCTCTGCTGATGAGGTTGTATCTTTTGAAGAAAATGAAAGAGCAAGGTTTTCTATCTTCAGTGCATTATCTAAAACTGAAAGATCAAAATTTATTCCTTTAGCTACTGCAAATGAAATATGGAAAAAATTGAAAGACATTTATGAAGGAAATGAGAGACTAAAATTGTCAAGGAAACTAACTGCTAAGCGAAAAATTTGATACTTTGAGAATGGAATATGGAGAATACATTGCAAGCTACTATCAGAGAGTTGAAACTATAGCAAATAAAATCAAGAATGAAGGTGGTACCATGAAGGATGAAGATATAATTGAGAAGATCTTGATGACCTTACCAGAAAATTATAGTCACAAAGTATCTACACTTGAAGAACAGTATGATCCAAAGACATTCACTAAGGAAAATCTATTTGGTGTCTTGACTGCATTCGAGATGAGAAAATTTGCAAGAGATAAGGAGAAGATTGAAACAACCTTTAAAGCCATGAAGATAGAAGATGATGATGACAATGATGATGCAGAAGATTTGGAAGTAAATTTCACAAGGAGATTAAAGAAAGGTACTAGTAAATACAAAGGTAAGTTGCCCTTTAAGTGTTTCAATTATGGAAATATTGGTCATTATGCATCAAGATGTCCTAATAGAGCTACACAAAAGAAGAATAAGGATAATAACAATAATTACAAGGATAAGAAATATAGGAACTTTAAGAAGTTGTATTATGTTAAGGAAGATGCAAGAATCTCTGATGATGAATTTGACCTTGAGGAAGACAAACATGAATGTTTGTTTCTAGCCCTGGAAAAGAAATGTGCAAAAGAACCTAGTCCAAAGTATAAGAAGGATGAATCATAAGGTACTCTAGTAACTACTTTTCATGCCAAACAGGATGAATACTTTTGGGTAATTGACAACAAATGTTCAAATCATATGACTGGAGATAAGATTAATTTCACTAAACTTGAGAAGTATTATGTAGGCATAGTCATGTTTGGAGATGATTCTGGTGCTAATATTTTTGCTAAAGGAACAATTAGCTTTGATGGAAAACATAACACTGATGATGTCTATTACGTAAATGGTTTGAGGCATAATCTTGTAAGTGTTGGACAAATGTGCAACAAAGGTTTAATCTTGTGTTTTAGGATAACACTTATGAGATCAAAAAAGGATCTAGAACTATGATTGTAGCTAGAAGAACAACTCATGGAAACATCTATCAACTCAAAGGTGGTGATGTTCAATGTTTTATTTCCTAGATTAGTGAGAGTTGGCTCTAACACTAGAGAATGGGACATGTGAATTTTGATAATCTGGTTAGGATAAGTTCAAGAGAAGTTGTGAAAGATATTTCTAGAATCATAAAGCCTTCAAATTCAATTTGTAGAAGTTGTTAGATGGGAAAACAGACAAGGAAAAACTTTAAAACAAAGGATCAATCATCTACTAGAATGCTAGAATTAATCCATACAGAACTCTATGGTCCTACAAGAATAGGAATCCTGAATGGCGACAGATACTTTATGCTTTTAATTGATGATTACTCTAGGATTATATGGGTTAGATTTATTAGAGAAAAGTCTCAAGCTCTTGACAGATTCAAGGTGTTTAAGGCAAGAGTAGAAAATGAGGTAAACTTGAGAATAAAATGTTTGAGATCTGATAGAGGTGGAGAGTTTACATTCAATGAGTTCAATGCATTTTGTGAGGAGCATGGTATAAAAAGACATTATTTTCCCCATAGAACCCTACAATAGAATGGAGTTGTAGAAAGAAAGAACCGGACTATGCAAGAGGCTACCAGAACTATGATGAAAGAAGTAAATGTTCATGATATGTATTGGAGAGAAGCTATTCACACTACTGTTTACATTCTTAATAGAGTTCAAGTCAGAGGTAACAACACTAAGACCCCTTATGAGTTATGGACTGGTAAGACTCCTACTAAGAAATACTTTAAGATATTTGGAAATAGATGTTACATTAGAAGAGATGAAGAAAATATTGGAAAATTTGATGCTAGATGTGATGAAGGAATTTTCCTTGGATATTCAGATAACAATAAGGCTTATAGATGTTTTAATAAGAGGCAAAGGAAAATCATTGAAAGTATTAATGTGAATATTGATGAAGCTATGTAAATACCAATGGAAATAACTGAAGTTGAACTTGATGAACCAATCTGTGAGAAAATACAAGAAGAAGAAAAAGAATAAAAAGAACAAAGTGAAGAAGAAGAAGGAATTCCAGAACCTGCACCCAAGACTCCTAAATATGTTTAGAAAAAATCATCCAAAGGTTCAGATAATTGGAGACAAAATTGAAGGAGTGAAGACAAGAAGCAAAGTGGCTGATGTAAAATTACGTCTACTTTCTAAATTAGAACCTAAGACTGTGAATGAAGCATGCGATGATGAAAGTTGGGTTAGAGCAATTAAAGAGGAATTACAACAGATAGAGAAGAATGAGACATGGGAACTAGTCCCTATACTTGCAAACAAGAATGCAATTGGTTCTAAATGGGTATTTATAAATGAATATGGTGAAGTAGTAAGGAATAAAGAAAGACTTGTATGTAAAGGATATTCACAGGTTGAAGGAATAGATTTTGAAGAAAAAAATTCACTTGTACAAGAATGGAAGCCATTCAGATGTTCTTGGCATTTTCAATTCATAAAGACTTCAAAGTATATCAGGTGGATGTCAAATTTGCATTTCTGAATGGAGAACTAGAAGAAGAAGTATATATGGAGCAACTGAAAGGATTTTCACTGTCAAACAAACCGGACATGGTTTGTAAGTTAAAGAAAGTATTATATGGACTAAAGTAAGCTCCTAGAGCTTGGTATGCAAGATTGGATAGATATCTGACAAAGCAAGGATTCAGCAAAGGGTCCGCAAACAACAATCTTTACTTCAAGGTTGAGAAAGAAAAGATACAAATAGTTATGGATTATGTTGATGACATAATTTTTGGTGGTAATGAAGGTATGTGTAAGATGTTTGTTGAAGAGATGCAAAAATAATTTGAAATGTCTATGATTGGTGAACTAAATTTCTTCCTTGGACTCCAAGTTAATCAAACTGACAAAGGGATATTCATTTCACAATCTAAGTATGTTAAGGAATTGTTAAAGAAGTTTGGGATGGATGACTCTAAATCAGTGTGTACCCCTATGGTAACTGGATGCAAGCTAAGTAAGGATGATGAATCTGCTAAATTTGATCAGAGCATGTACAGATCCATGATTGGTGGAATTTTGTATATTACTGCTACTAGACTAGACATTATGCATGTAGTATGTTCAGTTGCAAGATTTCAAGAAGAACCAAAGGAAGCACATGTTAAATTTGTGAACAGGATATTTAGATATCTTAAAGGAACTCCAGACTATGGACTATGGTATCCGAAGGACAATGATTTCACTTGGAATGCCTACATTGATGTTGACTGGGATGGATGTGTAGATGACTGAAAGAGTACAAGTGGAGGAGCATTCTTTCCTAGAGGAAGATTAGTTTCATGGTTGAGAAAGAAATAGGATTCAATTTCTTTATCCACTGCAGAACTGAATATATTGCAACAACATCTTGTTGTACACAGGTACTTAGGATGAAGCAAACTTTGATGGACATAGGTGTGGTGAGTGATGAACCTACTTCTATCTATTGTGACAATACAAGTGCTATAAGCATTTCAAAGAATCCAGTGATGCATTCTTGAACAAAGGATATATCTATCAAGTATCACTTCTTGAGGGAGAAAGTATTAAGGAATGAAGTTAGACTTGAATATGTACCTACCAAAGAACAAGTTGCAGGCATATTCACTAAAGCCCTTCCAAAGGATACTTTTAAGTATCTTAGAGGGAAGTTAGGGGTTTTTTCCCCTCCTTCTTTGAACTAAGTGCACATGGAGATGCATCAATCCAGTGGATTCAAAAACTCTTTTGTTCTAGACTGATTATTGAGGTCTACTCCACAAGAGGAGTAGAGAAGTGCATTGTTGCAGTATGGGGATGTACTCCTTAGGGGGAGTGAATAGAGATTTGTTTGGCAAGAATTTCATTTGCCATCAATATCAAAGAGGGAGAGAGAATCATGTGAAAACTTTATGCTTGGCAAGTTGTCACTTATGAAAATCAAGTAGGATGTGGGAGAGACAATCATGTGAAAATTCTATGCTTGATAGGTTGCCACTTCTAAGAATCATGTATACTATCTTTGATGGTTTTTCACATCATGTGTTTCCATCAATGACAAAGGGGAATATTGTTGCAAGTATGGATGTGTTTGGTGGTGTTTTCATTAATGTTTTCATTGATGTCAACATTATACAAGTTGAGTAAGTTGGATTTTGCCAACTACTTTTGAGAAAATTTGAGAAATAATGAAAGTTGTGTTGAAGCATGTTCTGAGCATGCTCTGGTATTTTGGTCCACATTTCCACTATGTCGAACCAATTCCTATATGGATTTATAGGTGTGTTCATAAGCTCAAATGGATTGTATATTCCAAGTTTTAGCTTCTGGTTCGATGGAGAGAAAAAGTTATGTTCACCGGTGTGTGAATTGGTTTGTCAGATTTATTTGATTATTAACTGGGAGAAATGTTTTGGCTTTGTAGTTCTCTATTATTTGAATTCAAATCTTTTGGATTTGGGAGATTATTCTTTCTAATCATTTTTGTGTTCCGTCAAAATTTCTTATGGTTTGGCACTCTAGAAGACCTACTCCGAAGTCTCTGTGTTTTTGTTGGTTGTCCCGGTTGAACTGGTGAAGTGTTCTCTGCAAATGAAGTGTGTTGAAGTTGTTGCGGATGTATCTGAGTTGTTCTTAGAGATGGTAAAATTATTGTTGAAGCATGTTGAGAAATCCACATGTGTTTATCTTGCTAAATATGCGTGTACTTCAAAGATCATTGGTGTTTTCATTAGGTTTGGTCGTTCTAGTGTCTACATGTTACATTTGGATTTTACATTGACTTGAGGAAGCATGTGTGAGCTTCAAGATGTTGTTTTGGTCCTAAATTAAATATTCATTTGGTCCCCTCACATTCTTATCCACTGCAAGAATGTTGAGTAGCCGACCTAGTTTGAATTCGTAAATGAAATTGTATAGCCGACCTTGGAGAGTGTTCCTAAGGTTGAAGATGGTATAAATACAAGTTAAGTTGTAGAAGATTTCATATCCATCCATCATTCAATCCAAGAAAGAGAAGAGTGTGCAAAAAAGTGCGAAAATAAGAGTGTGGAAGAGTGAATTGTGGCAACAATACTTCATTGTATTCTTAATCTTCGAATCAAGTTGCGAAATGTGTGGAACTCCTAGTGGTGGATCCTTATCTATTTCTTTATATTTTTCTATAGGTAGCGAGCCTCTCTTTTTGGACAGTGAGTCCTAAGGTAGTGATCCCTTGTTTTGAGTAGTGAGCCTTTGTATTTGGGCAGTGATCCCTCTTGTAGTGAGCCTTTTGTATTTGGTATTGCATTACTACTATATCGGGATTTAATCCTCACTGTGGTTTTTCCCTCATTAGGGTTTTTTACGTAAATTTGGTGTCTCTGGTGTTGTGTTTATGTTATCTACATTTTCATGTTTACACTTAATAACAGATTCAAGATAAAGTGGAATTGAATAAGTTTAAAAGTAAAGGATTTGATACAACGGATTCACCCCCCCAACCCCCCCTCTTAGTTGTCTTGTGTATTTCAACATTTAGATGGCCAACTAGTGAAAAAACATCAAAAAATGCACACCATAAATAGGGGTGCACGACCAAGGTTAATTATACCTTTAATCATTTAATCTACAAGATTGAAATTATTAGTACACAATTGGGAGGAACCCATATCATCACACTACAAAAATACAACACCCAAATCTAGAAATTATGAATATTAGGATTCTATTGTGTAAGTATTATATTTGTTATGATCCTTTCCAATATAATGACATCCAATACTTTAAAATGAAATAAAAATGTCTCTTAACCTAGGTGAGCATGCACCCTAGAAATAAACACTATAGAAAATTAAAATTAATGGTGTAGGTGCATTCCCACTCAAAATGGATGCCCAAGATGAGAGATATCTTAAAAATTTAATAAAGGTAGCTAAAAAAGGATAAAAATCAATGGGAAGTAGGTGTATTAGGTGGAGAAGAGACATGAAATTCTCATTTGGAACATACAACTTGAATTAATACTAAAATATTTCTCTTTGGAAATTATTGAGTTTCACTGAGTCATTACAACCTTTAAAACATTCACCTTTAATTTATTAGTCTCCTAGAGTATTTTTTGCATTAATATTACCATGCCTCTAATAATTAATATGATTTTCTCCTAAAAAAATTGGGCTCTTAGGAATTATTGAACTTACCATCATATGTTAAATAGGGAATGGATCATACCCCTCCCTAAAAGTGTGAAGACTACACCATATATTCTTCTATGTATTGTGCTTCTAATTGGTTTTTGGCAATGTGAGAAAGATTCAAAACTATTTTGGGCCTTGAAGGTGGTTTAGGAACCACTTCAAATCATTGAAAAACATGTCTCATGTTCCTTATTTATCACTTATTAGAGCATATTTGGATCTCAAAACCTTGGTGAAGGTTCCTAGTTCTTGGTTCCTTATAATATTCCAAGGACTTCCTAGAACATATCAAGAAATCTTTCAATATCTTATTAGTTTTCATAGCCTCACTACCTTATTGTAACTCTTAATATATTTTTATGTTTAAATCTTTTTTCAAGAATTAGGAAAATGTTGAGAAATTTGTTGGGATATTTGAAGGTCGGGGTTGAAGGAAAATCATACCACATGCTAGGATCAAATAATTAGGGAATCAAGAAAGGATCATAATTCATCCCAAAAGGGATGAGAAAAGGGGGAAGGTAAAAATCCTAACCTTAATGGATGTTAATAAATGAGTGATAAGAAACCCAAGTACAAGCTAAAGTTCTGCAACTGTGCGCACTTTTTCCTTTTCAAATTTCTAAAGTCTGATGGTTCATCTTGGAGCAGGCCCCATCTGGGATCCCCCACCCATGAATAATTCTCCTTTCTTGAATGGTGTGACTTATCCTTTTGGGGTAACTAAAAGTACGCCTAGTAATTCACATGTTCCATCACCTGGGGGTTTGAAAAAAAATGTTTCTTCTCCTCGGGGTAAGGATATTCTGCTCACAGGTGATAGCTCTGAGTCCTATGTGGAAAAGCTTGTTGGAGGAAAGGCTTCGACCAAGGTACCTAGGGACTCCATGTCATATTTTTGTACTATTGATGGGGATGAAGTGGACATCCCAAATGCAATCTTAAATGATGCATTGGAGGGTTTGAAGCTATCCTTGGTTGGGAAGTTTTTTGTTGGGCGACCCAATATTGATCAGGTACACAAGTGGGCCACTAACACTTGGAATCTCAAGGGAAATTTTTTTTTAGTGCAATGCCTAAAGGTATTTTTTTATTTACCTTTGTTATCCATGAGGATATGATAAAGGTCCTCACAGGTGGATCATGGGCCTTTGATAGAAGCTTTAAGAATATCTTATCCCTATGTACGTAGAAACTAGGGTTTGATGCCTCTACAGATCTAGAGAAAGTTTCCCCAACCTAGGTTAGACTCTCTGGGTTGCCACTGGAATTTTGGCACCAGAATGTCTTTAAGGGTATATCTAATTCTTTTGGCAACCTAGTCATAGTGGAAAAAGTCACCCTCCTAAAATATTGTCTGTTTTATGTAAGAATATGTGTTAATGTGGCAGTTAACATAGTTCTTCCCACTTCTGTGAATCTGAAATCAAAGTTTGGAAGATGGGTTCAACCATTAGAGTACGAGAAAACAATGGTTTTTTGCCAAGGATGTAATAAGTTTGGGCATTTACAAGATGCCTGCAACAAAGCACCTCTAGAATCAAAGATGCCACAAATTGAAACAAATCAGAATACTCCTTTGTAGAATATGGCCCCTATTAACATAATAAAGGAGTAGGAAACCCCAATACCAAATAAAGACTTGAGGCTCTTAGAAAATGTCATCATCCCTCCTCAAGAACAACAAGAGGAGAACCTAGGTGTGAATGAGGAAGCTCCAAAGGATAATTTGGAAGGGGTGGATGTGGGGGAAATAGCTAATTTTATTCCTTCCCAACCTTCAATGGAGAAACCTTTTGAACTAGGAGAAGGAATGGAGGACTATATGTAAACTCCTCACCTAAATACCAGAGGGTAGGATAACAACAAGGTAAGTTACTAGAAGAAGGAGATATTTTTAGCCAAATGTAAATGATACTAACCACTTCCTTTGAAGTCATGATAATAGACCTAAAGTGGGGGAAGATAACACACCAAAAGGAAAACATGAGAAGGATTGGATAAATACTAAGTCAAGGAAAAAGAATAAACCAGATGTAGGAGGAAACAATAAAGTGGGTAGACCACAATTAAAAGAATCAAGAAATGAAGAAACAACAAGAGATGTGGTAGCTAGTAAGCAGAGAACGCTTGATTCTTTGGTAGGGAATAAAACAAAAAAGAAGTAAGGAAGTTATTTCTCCCTCCCTAAGCAGTATCAGACTGAGACTGCTTATCTTATTTTGTGCTAATGCATATTTTGTCTTGGAATATCAGGGGACTTAATGGTTCTTATAAATAGCATGTGCTAAAGGTTTGTTTAGCTAATGTAAAACTAGATATCTTATTGATCCAAGAAATGAAGATGAAAAAGGAGAGCTTTGAGAAAGTGCTAAAATGGCTTTGGTGTGGAGCACGTTACGAAGTTAGTGATGCAGAGGGTGCATCAAGAGGGATTGCTATGTGCTGAAAATCTTCTAGGTTTACCGGAAGATTGAAGGTGAAAAACAAAAATAGTCTCTTAACTAGTCTGGAAGATAGGGATACCTTGATCAATTGGAATATGGTCAATATATATGGCCCCAATTCAAGATTAGACAAGCTTGCTCTATGGAATATGTTGGAAGGAATTATTACTAATAGTAAAGATGAGCTATGGATGTCAGGAGGAGACTTCAACTCCCTGTTATACCCATAAAAAAAAAGTGGAGGCTTAACAGATTTCTCTAATAGCATGATGGATCTTTCTAGGTTTCTTAACTCAGTGGGTTTAATGGATATCCCTCGTATTGGATCTCTCTTTACTTGGTCCAACAAAAGATAGGGTAATCACTTGATACAAGTTAAATTGGACAAGTTTATCATCTCCTCTAACTAGAATATATTGCAAAATCTCTCCCTTACTGTTTCTCCAAGAACAGGGTTTGATCATAGTGCTCTCCTTTTGGAATGGGAGGATAAAATGACTAAGAGGCCTTATCCATTCAGATATGAAATAATGTGGTTGCTTCATCCTGAATTCAAATATTTAATTGAGGACTAATGGAATTTACCTTGTGATGGCACTCCAATGTTTAGACTAACTCAAAAATTGAAAAGGAGGAAAGTAAAGGTTAAGGGATGGAACAAGTACACATTTGGGAACATATTTACCATTAAGAAGGACTCAAACCTAAAAAATTAAGGAGATTAAAGACCTTGTGGAAGCTAAAATTATTGATGAGGAGATTTGTACTAAAGAGAGAGTTGAGAGTGTGATGGTATAAAATAAACAAAAAAGAAGAAATATTTTGGAAATAGAAATCTTGAATCCAATGGTTAAGAGAAGAAGATTGAAAAACTAGGTTTTTTCACCAATCTACCTTAAAGAATAGAGGAAGAAATAGGATCAAATTTATTACCACCTCCAATGGGACAAGGATTGAGAGTGAAGAGGACATTGCTAGGGAGGTTGTTTCCTTCTCAAATTTTCCAAAATTTCCTGAAGTTGATAACTCTGAAATGGATGATTTTTTTATGGTCATTCCCAAGGTGATCACAAATCAGAATTTAAATGAGTTATCCAAGGTTGTTTCAATGAGGTAAGTGAAGGAGGGTGTCTTCTCTTTTGGTGCTTTTAAAGCATTAGGCCTAGATGGATTCCCCCCAAGCTTCTTCCAAGTTTTTTGGGACATTGTCTCTCCATATATTTTTAATGTAGTGAGGGATTTCTTTAGATTGGGAAGGCTCTTAAATCATATGAAAACTACCTTAATATCCTTAATTCCCAATTCTACTGATATTGCTTCTGTGAGTGACTAAAAACCAATAAGTTTGTGTAACACTAATAAAATTTCCTCTAAAATCATAGTAAATAGGTTGAAATCAGTATTGGATAAAATGATTGTTGTTAATCAGAAGGGATTTGTTCAAGGAAGACAAATATTGGATGCAACAATTTATACCCATGAGGTGCTACATTCTATGGACCACTATAAGAAATAGGATATGGTTTTGAAATTAGATATATCTAAATAATATGATCGGGTCTCTTGGAACTTACTCTTCATCATTCTTGAAAATTTTGGCTTCAATGGTAAATTCCTAAGTTTGATTAGATCTTGTGTTACTACCCTGAAGTACTCAGTCTTGGTGAATGGGGTTACTCACAATTTTTTCTCTTCAGGAAGGGGTCTAAGACAAGGGGACCCATTGTCTCCCTACTTTTTTTTCATGGTGGTTGAAGCCTTAGGGTGCAACATAAAAAAAAATATTGCTAATAAAACCTTAAAGGGCTTCTGTGTTGCCTCTTCTTTACCCCCTGCCTCACATCAACAATTTTTTTATGACACTATTCTTATGGGGGAAGATTCTATTGTTGAAGAAAAATAATGGAAATCTATTCTTGATCAATATGCTAAAATCTCAAGCCAATTCATAAATTATCAGAAAAGAAAAATCTACTTCTTTAATACCATTCAGGATGTAAAAGATAAAGTTAAAAATATCCTTGGATGTCAAGAGGTGGATTTTCCTACTACTTACTTGGGGCTACCTCTAATTTCTTGAAAGCCTAACATCAACTATGGAATTATATTGTGGAGAAAATTCAAAATAAATTGGTTGGTTGGAAGGGCAAACTAGTGAGTTTTGATGGAAAGATTCATCTCTTAAAGGTTTCTCTTTATAATATACATGTTTATTACCTTTCTATATTCAATATCCCTACCTACATAGTAGAAAAAATTGAAGCTATTCAAAGGAGACTCTTATGGTCAGGTGTGGAAGAAATGAAAAGAATTCCCCTTGTTGGGTGGGAAACTATGTGTACCCCAAAGAGGGAAGGAGGGTTGGGGATTCGCAGATTAAAAAAGTTCAATAAAGCTTTGGTGACTAAAATGGGGTGGTTTCTATTGGAAGGGGAAAAATATTGGGTAGATTATTGGATCCAAATACTTAAACAATAAGGAAGCTAGTTGTTTTCTTAGGAAGAAGGAGCTTCCCTATGGATATGTCTTTTGAAACAATCCACTAAAAATCAGAGGAATCCTACATAAAGGAGAAAAAGTTAGGGTTGGAAATTAGCTGAATACTAATTTTTGGGAGGATGTTTGGTCTATTAATTCCCCTTTATCAGTTACTCAAGACTTGTATCAAATCAAAATCAAACTAAAAAGAAGTATTGGTAAAAATATCTCTAGCTACTTAGACTGGGAAGGCCTGAGACCAAAATGGATTGACTTTAAAGAGTATCTGAATATTGTTGTTCTAAGGGGTGGAAGGCAACTAAATTGTTATGTTGCTTTGAACTTACTAAAGAATCAAATTGGAAGCTTGGACCTCTTCTAAATAAATAGGATGGATGAATGGATTTGGACCAAAATTTCTATAGGAAGATTCTCTATCAAGTCAGCCTATGAGACTATGGATCAACAACCTATCAATCAGGGGGAATTTAACTAGACCAAAGTATGAAGAAAAAAAATAATCTTGAAAATTAACTATTTTTGGTGGATAGTTATACATGGGAAAATTCTGACTATGAATAATCTTAAGAAAAGGGGTTGGTACTTGGTTAATAGATGTTATCTCTGCAATAAAGATGAAGAAAGTATCACGCATTTGTTCTTTCAATGTCCGTACGCTTAAGAGGTCTGGACATTTTTTCTTAAGATTATTAAGATAGATTGGGTCTTCCCTGCCTTTGTTAAAAAAATTATGGATGGATGGATCTTTAGCCCCTACTTCCATAATAGAATTATTGATTTATGGGGACAAGTTCCCTCATTTTTGGTTTGGGGCCTATGGAAAGAGAGAAACAATAGTTTTTTAGGGATACAACTAAGAGTAGTAAGGAGTTATGTATGAGTATAATGAGACAAATTCAAGAAAATTTTGAAATTTGTAAGTGTTCCCAGGATAAGAAAGGTCCTACTTATCAGGAGTTAAGAATAAAACAGCAATGGGGAATTTCCCAGGACCTGAACAATGTGAATTGGGCAAAACAGATTATATGAAGAAGTACTGTTTGGATTCCCCCTGATCCTAGATGGGTGAAATGTAATTTTGGTAGCTGCTCAAAAGGGAATCCAAGAGTAGCTAGAGCTAGAGGAGTGGTTAGGGATGATAGTGACATCTATGTGGTGGGATACAACAAAGGTCTAGGAACATCAACGAATAGTTTTTCTTAAGTGTATGCTTATTGGGTTGGAATTGGTTACCTTAGAGATAACGGGTACAAAAAAGTGATAATTGAAGGAGTCTCCAAACTTATTATTGAATATCTTAATAGTAATGTTGAAGCGAAATAAAGGATCTTTTGGATGACTATAAAAACATGCTACAGTTCTTTCAACAATATAAAATTCATCATACACTTAGGGAGGGTAATAGGGTTGTGGATGCTTTGGCTAACTTAGGTGTGAGACATGAAGCTTTAAATTTATGGTACTTCTCCAATCTTTCCAATCAAATAAAAGTAGTGTTGGCCTAGGACAAATTAAGAATTAAGTATAAATCCAATGCTTGGATTAATGATGGTTGGAGTAGCTATAATTAAAAAGGATGGCAGCCCTGGGGGTCCAATTGTCATTGGAGATCCTAGGTAGCACTCAAGCTTGCTAACAGGTTGGATGGAGTGGTACAAGGAAAAAGGTACACCAAATCCCAAAGTAATAATAGATATGAAAGGGAAAGGATGGTCTAGCATGGCTCACGCATTGAAAGGAAAGATTTAAATGGAGAAATTATGAACACTCTTCGTAATGATAAAAAACTAAAGGATGATTTTGGAAAAGACAGATTCACATGTGCTAGTGATGATGGTAAGATTGGCAATAAAATAAATTTAATTATAACTAGGAAGGGTGGCAAAGATGTCAGATTTAATTATGATGGGATTTGTAAAGGTGATAACTAGTGTTATTCAAGTTTTCAACTAAAATTTTAGAGCCACCATCTCCTCAAATGAAAAACCACAAGGCCAACATTAATACATATTTTTTTGAATTATCAGTTTCAATTGTCAAGAACGAAGAAGGGAACAGTAAAGAGTTTCTCCTCCTCTCAAAAAATAACCTTTGTGAAGAGACCATCATGGGTGGCCCAAGGAAGTGGATGAAACTAAGAAAATATGACTTGCTATGAAAAAATGAGGAGCTTTGGGGTATTTCTGAGAGAGTTGGTTTTACTCCTTACTTTGTAGCCATGGAAGGGTATAATGAGAGGATAAGCTACAATTTTTCCAATTCTTGGAAGGACAACGAAGTTGAAATGGGAGGCCTTCATTTCAAAGTGGATGTGAAGCTAATTGCAAAGGTGATAGGACTTTCCTATGAAGGAAAGAAGGTGGCAAAGGTAAGCAATAAAAAATACCAAGACTATATTGTGAAGTATTTTGAGGATAAGAAGAAGGCCGAGTGATTCCAGAATGGCTATTCTATGGTTTTACTCCCTCCCCTGTACCATAATGTTTGTTTCTTTGCTATGAAGTATTTTACCCTGGAGAGTCGTTTCCAATCCGTGTATGGTTACCACTTCCCTATCCTTAACCATATTTGTCATCTTGAAAAGATAAATCACCCTTTCTTCCTATTCTCTTCTCTAATTCAGAGCCTTACCAATGGTGAAAATCCACCATTGCACCAAGGCTTAATTAGAGCCATTTGCAAATATGTGTTAGCTACTTCTCCTCAACAAAATTTTCCCCTCAAAATAATTGAAAAGCCTATCGCTAAGAGTTCAGTGAAAATTGAACTCATTGAGAGTCATCCTCAAACCCCTGCTAAAAACCCCATTAAAAATTTTCCTAACCTTGAGGACCCTTTATGGTCTGATCTCCTAAAATTCACGCCTAAAAAAAGGAGTGCTACCTCTATCGGCTCTACTGATAAAAAAAGAAGGAAGTTTCTAATCCTTGAATTGGGGGAGGAAGCCAACACTATTACTATTTAATAATGAGAAACTTGAGTGTTCAACATCGATTGGTAGAAGGTCTACTAGGCTTGCAATGGTTGCTTATAAAGGGTTTAGAAGTAGCAAAAATTCTAAAGATTCAGAGGAAAAATGTGCTTCTGGTTTGTAGGATAGCAAAGGAAAAAAGAGGGTGAAGGATGACGGGGATTCCTCTATGGAGGAAATTCCAGATAGTTTGGGGGGAGAGTCTATAGAGGAGTAAGATTTTGAGTTGAAAGAGGAGGAAGGTTCTAACAATGAGGAAGTAGAAGGCGATTCACAACAAGAGGAGACTCATGAGGATGAAGAGGACAATGATGGGATGGAGGAAAATTTAAATGCAATAAATGATCAAGAGGTGATGGATATAAAAAATCATGAGGAAGAGAAGATTTATGGAGATGATAATGTTAAAATTAAAAGGATGGAAGAGAGATTGGAATGGCTAGAAAAGATGATGCAAGAGGATGATAAGGATAGTAGAATCTAGACTCTTGAAAAAATTGTGAAGAGTCTCTGCAAGGTGGTGGATGCAGTGATGAAGAAGGATGTTATGTTTACGGTCTCAAGTTAGGACAAGATAAAGAAGTAGCAAAATAAAAAGCCGATGGACGAGATTGTTGACTTGGCAGGAAAGATGGAGCCTAAAGAGAAAGTGGAAGACACATTTGAAGACCTGCTGAAACCCTGGAATCTAATTGAGGATGCTTAATCCTTAGTCATTGTTTGTCTTTTTTGCTCTCTGCTTCTATGGTTTATTTTGGTGATAGTTTTGGTAGTTATATTACTAATGTTGGCCTTTGGTGCCTAGACTATCATATTGTTGGTTATAACTCTATTAGTAGTTCTAGTTTATGCATGGACATTACTTTAAGTATTAATAGTTATAATAGTTTTAAGTCATGGGATCTGAATATGAACAGTATGTATTTTTTTGATATCTCTGATAGGGTTGAAATGTTTGATCCTGAGGGAATTGGTTAAGATTTTTGGTGGGGGGATTGGGGAATATTTTATGGCTGGATTCCTCTTGTTGTTGTTTTGACTGGTTGTTTTTCTCTATAATATTGTACTAATTTGTTTGGGTCAGGGCCCTTTCCTTGCTTAATCAACCCAAAAAAAAAGAGTGATATAGTTTCAGGATTTTAGGGATGGGTGGAAAAAGGTACCTAAAAAAGGAAAAGTTAAAATTCCAACTCTAATAAATCATATAAAGTAAATAAAAAAAATTCAAACTTTTGACATTGAATGAAAGGGGACTTAAATAAGGAGTGGTCAAAATTTCACTTCTAAAAGACTTAATAGTTTTTGGAATATAATGAATCAGGGTTCATGTGGTAGAGATACAATAAAATAGGTGCCAAAGTATGGGATGGATGAGAAAGTTTTCAAGTTTGACAATCTAATGATATTAGCATGATATCATTAGGATTTATTACATTAGCATGACATCAACATGACATCAATAGGACAAATCTTATTAAATGAAGATATTAGGGATTGGGTAAATTTGAAACTTCAATGAAGGACTTAGTGGAAAAAGGTGGAATGTTAAAATTTTAGGGAAGGGAATGCTTCAGATGGCAATTTTGATGGGGATGGAGGGATCCAAAACCCCAAAATATCGACAAACAAAAAAATACTAAGGAAAATACCAAAGAGAGTACAAACATAAAAATTTTATGGACTTATATTTTTTCACAATTATGGGACCCATTTAGTATGTCTTAAACCAATTATCAACAAGATTGGATAAGATCAAATACACAAATTTTGGAGCAGAATAAAACAAATATGAGACACATAAAAATGAGGTGTCACCACTAGTGTAATACCACCACATACTATCATATACTTGGTAAGATATCACTCAGGGTTTTTCTATACATAGCTTGAGACATATTTTAAAATTTCTTACAATGGTGACCATTACACAAATAGAAGTAAAGTGGAGAGAAATATAAATTTGGTAGTTAATTATCTTTTCCAACATACATTAACCTCAAGAGGTTAATACACATAAATGGAAGGTCAAAGTTCCAACCATATCTTTGGGCTTCTCCAATAAAAATCCAACATGGGAATGTGGCTTTTCATAGGACACGATGAGTTGATATGCAAATTATCTCTTGTCATCTTGGAATGGTCTTGGTAATAGATGTATGTCAAGAAAGGGGGACAATTGAGATCAAAATGTTACAATTATTAACCTAATGGTAAAAATCAAGAATCAAATTTATAGGAAAAATCTATCAAAATTATTACATGTATTAATGATATGCATGTCTTTTGTAGGGGACATTGGTTAAAATAAAAAAAATTGCACTTACAATATTTACTCATGTGTGTGTGTGTGTGTGTATAGTTGTCTCTATGTCATGCATTATTGTAGATCCATTAACATGTAGATGAATATCCACATGACTTCACATAACACATTATATCTCATTATTAACTATAATCATAATAGAATAATCATATGTATATACACCTAGATTATATATACCAATCCAAATAAATAATTATGATAATTATAGTGATATCAAACTTATACTACTAATGATATAAACTATAATAATATATTACTGGTCAATCATAATTATGTCTAGTAATTGACATTAGAGCTCTTAACTAATTATAGAGGAGGAGATTTTCTACTCCCAAATCTCTAGGACAAAGAAGAGTCTGCAGGGAGAAAATGGTCCTCAACTACCTCAAAGGCAAAGCTCAGGTGACAAAGGCAGAAAGACAAGGAGTTTTTATTGTAATTTATATTTTAAGATAGATTTTTGAAAAAGAACTATAGGGACTGAAAGAGCGGACTTCAAAGGTCTCAAGAGCAAGTTGGATAGCTCTTGGACAAGGATGATAGGACGATGCACAGACGTCCCCGCAATGCATTGTGGTCTTGTATGGTTTGAGAACAAAACATGCTCAAGAAACACACAGAGTCTATTGTCTATCCAGAAACTAAAGTCTTATTTTTTTACTAAACTAATAGAATGCAAAAAATAACAACAATAACAAGAAGAAGAAAACTAACTTGTAAGGATTTAAACCAAACAAAATAAAAATAACAAGAGATAAGAAAAGAACATGCTCACAAGAGGTCTAGTGTTATGCAACCTCCCAATACGCTCCAAATGAATAATCTACACACATAGAAACAAGGAAAAAAGTTGGGTCTATTTTGGGGCTTGCCTTAGCCAAACCCCCATTTTGGTGTTTCCACCTCCATAGAAAGCCAAGTAGATAAATAGAAAAGAAAGCATACAATAGCCATATAGATTGATAAGATAAAGAAATTGACAAGCTAAAATATCAATATTCTACTTGATATAAAACATGATAATGCAATAAAAATATTCAAGATACCTCCCCTCAAGCAAAATAACAATGTCAAAGGAGAGCATGCAATACTCTAGATGAGTTGAGAGAACCAAGACGTTGATGTAAAAGTCAAGACATGCAAGAAAGCCTGAGAAAATTATGTAGAGATGGAATAGCATGAGAAAGTGACTGCTAGAATGAAACGTTGCAAGAATTAGTTGAGAGAGTGAAAGAGTGTGAGTTTGAATAGAATAAAAGCATGCAAGAAGTCATATTTGGGTTCATCTATGACCACAAAGGCATTACACTTCACGAGAAAGAAGAAGTGTAACATCCCAATAGCCACAGAGTCAGGAATATTTTCAAGATGTTTGTGTAGTGCATAGACATCTATGTGTTGCGCTAGCATCCACGAAAAAATCACTTGAATACCAAAAACGAAGGGTTTAAGGGAAAAAATAAAGTTCATGAAAAGGGGAGTTTGCATGATCATCTTTTATTAGGATAAATGGAGGGTTATGTAATGTGAAATTCCCCATTATGACACTACACTAATTATGGAGTGCAATATATTAGAATATTTATAATTTTCTACCTAAAAACTGAGCAATCTCTTTGATTGCAAAAATAATTTAAGGAATTTTTTTCCTAAATTCATCTAATTCAATTCAAAAGAATGTAATGTTGGAATATGTAGTCTTAAATATACCAAATACCTTCTTTTTACCACTAACAAACTTGACCTTTTTTATCCAAGTGCATTTATAATCAAATCATGCCAAGTTTGATTAGTTTAGTTTTTTTGGTTCTTTATTAAAAGAATACAAACTATGAGTGTAGCGAGGGATAAAACTCACTAACCATTTGTTACCTTGACTAGGTTGATGAGATGCCTTCTAACATGTCAATTTTAGTATATATTGATCATATTCATCTCTTTGATTCTCACTTTTAATGAATTTTAAATCCTTAGTTAATTTCTATCTTGCTTCTATTGATACAACATTCTTATACATCATCTTATCCTATTAGTTTTTTCTAATATTTTTAGGAAATATTTATAGGGTTTGATAAAATCATGTATGGATTCTCTTGCACCAATTTTATGAAATGAATAGGAAAAAAATATTTTGAGAGATCTTCTTGAGTTACACTTCTTTCAAAATATTCTTCTAGATGTGTCATTATATTATGCCTCACAAGGTAATTTTGAGGTTGCTACTTAAATGAAGGTGGTCTACTCTTTGAACATCTTAGGAAGTTGAATAACATAAGAAATCAATTGATTTTTATAAATGATCCAATACAATACATAAATCTTTCTTACATAAATTTTAATAGTTTTCCATCATAATTTTGTATTTTATTTTTATTTTTATTCTATTAATATTTTTAAATTTTAAGATCTAAAGAATTGGGCATTCAGCTCCAAAAAAACTAGTAGAGTTGGTTATAATGTAACTTGATCAAAATTAAAAGATGATTTTTAAGGCATTGATAAAAGAGATTATAATTTATAATAATTGATGTTAGAGGAAAAAACTAAATATTATTGAGAAGTATTATAGATACTACCCTTTTGTTGAAAAATATATTTAATATAGAACTCTAGTAGTATTGATTATGATACTTCAAACATATAGTTATCTTCTATCTTGGTGATGATGTCTCAGATGCTATCTATTTATTCATAAGGAGGTTTTGACAATAATTTAGATCACAACTCAAAAGAATATTCTAATTCATTACTATGGAACCTTCTAAAGAGGTTTGACTATTTACTAAAATTACAAAATGATATCTTCCTACTCTTAGGATGTTGGGTGAACTTAATCTCAATTCCTTTTTTATACTAATTTAATAAGGCTTACTGGGTCCTCTCTTTGTATTAATAGAAAACATAATTACATAATACTATTTTAAAACCTATTAACTATTGGTATAGTAGTCAATGAAACTAATGGGCCTAATATAGCATGCCTTTGAAAATTATTATCTTTAGACTCTTAAAAATATAAACTTCTATGAAACAAAATTATTTAAAATCCCCTTTTTCTACCATTATTAGGTTTTATAGATTCAACCATCTTGAGGATAATGAGGATAATGAGCTTTGAATAAAACCTATAATTTTAATATGTATATCATTGTAAGGAGATTTGTTTCTCTATTTTTCATCTGATATATTATATAATAACCATATTATCATGGAAAATAATCATCTTGTATTGGAAATTATAATGGGTGACTATCTCCCTAATATACCATTCGAGGAGTAATCCTAGAAAAGACAGCTCACCCATTGATTATTTTTTTATGTATCATTATTATACAGCATGACTATTTTTTTCTTAAAAGAAACATAATGAACTATTTATACTTATGTTAATGAGAATATAATATGATATCCTCACTATTAATTATTAGATTATCTATAATTTAATTGACTATATCCTAGATTGATTAGGAATACTATGTGCTCAATGAAAAATAAAAATACATATTAAAAATATTATATTTTGTTTCTACACCAAGATTCAACTCTAATTGCTTATTGTTTGTTAACTATGTTGGTGATTTTATTTTCTACCATAGACTAACTTCAAGATAAATGGTATGGGTGTTATTCCATGAATGGATTAATACTTTTAAAATGTTTCTTCTATAGTTTATTAATAAAAAGGATAAAATACAAAAGTAGCTCCAAAACAATCAATTTGGATTTTAAGATTTATGAAAGAGTTTTATATGGAAACTAGTAAAAAGTACCACCTTACTATATGACAATAAGAGTTGTTTCTCTTACCAAATAGTCTCATTTCCAACAAAAAATAAAGATAAAAAATACATTAAAAATCATGAACACTTCACTCAACAGAAAGTATTCCACCATAAAATTTCTCTAAATTGTTTTTTCATCTAATTATTAAGTGGTATACTATAATAAATATGAAATAGATTAGAATCTCAATCATCACATATCAAACCTCTTTACAATTATTGGCCTAAAGGATATTCCATTCATGGGGAGTGTGCATGTCAATGACACCTCATAGTGGTTAAATCCTAGATGTAATACCTTACGGGTATAATATAAGACCTATAGGAATTATTTTCTATAAGCTCATTAATGCTTGGTCTTAGATGATACCATTGAGATGGGTGTCGATGTCAATGACACCATATAGTGGCTAAATCTTGGATGTAAGACCAAACACACATAACATAAGACCTTTCAGCATTATATGTATAAGTCCTTTGAACATATTGTAAATTATCCTCTTTGTAAATCTTCCACTTGTAAAATTATTATATTATATAAGACCTACAAGAACTATGCAATGAATCAGTGGGAGGATATTTTGAGGAATCTTAGACTCCAACAAAAACTTCATAAGTCCTCATATAAATCATCATTTAAAAAAAAAATGGATGACATGATGAATTTCATGTAGTCTAGAATACATTTTCTTCATTTTGACATATATGTGTGTCCCATTTATCATTGTCAAAGAAGACCTATGTTACTAGGGTACTTCATATTTTATTTATAGAAATTTAAAAGTGGTGCCCCTACTAACATTAAGGGGGGTGCTAACACATAATTTTATTATAAGTTAATACCCATATAACATTTATACATTGTTCTAATATAAGGTTATAAAGCCTTATATATTATATGCTTTATTAAGCATGTCCCATTTAAAATAATATACTCTAATACTATTAGATTATTGGTTATTTATAAATGTTAGTTTTTAATAGGTGTTACTAATATCCATTTATGTTGTTTTTCCTCCCCTTCTATATAAGGAGTTTTTCTCTCATTTAGAGTATTGAATTTGGGGATGAATAGTAAATTCTATCACTATGCATAAGAGGTATTATTTTTCATATGGAAGTAAGGAGAAGTGGTTCCCCAAATTTATTCTATGTTTTTAATAGACCATCGTTTAAGCATTTTACAATCAAAATGATGCTCGACAAGATTTTTTATCCAAAAGGGTTCTCCCCATGTATATACTATATAATGTGTTGAATCTATATATCTTATCATTCTCATTTTATTTCTTGTATATTTATATATAATAATTAATACCCTAAAGATCCTAAATTCTATCATGGTATCATAGCTAGTTAGGCTATAATAATCTTTTTTGTAGGTTATACCATTATGTAGATTCAAAATACTCATAAAATCCAATTGCCATGCTCAAGTAAGTGTATTTCATGAAATTGATTAAAAGGATGTGTTTATTTTTTTTATTAGTATTTTAGGGAGAATTTAAACCATTTGCATTTTGTTGAAATTGGAAAAGGAAAAATTTAAGATAAAAATCTTTTGAAATAAATGAAGCCATAGCTTACCTTTTTGTTAGGTTCATTTCAGATTTTTCTTCATAATAGCCAATTTTTTAGTCTCCCTAATCTTTGTTATATTGTCACTAGGAAAGGAATCAATGAACTTAGTACTTTTTTAATCCTTTATTGTGTTATAAAAATTCTCTCAACCTTGATTTTAATGTAAAGAATATTAAAATACATTTCTTAGCCTTGAAATAGAAAAAATCAAATTTTGAGCTATATAGAGTTTATTTTTGGCTAAAATAAATATTTTGGATTGTCCAACATCAATTCAAAGGATACCTAGTGCACAGATCTCTTCAAGCTAAATAATTTTAAAAAATGGACTTGAAAAACCTCTCATTTCAAAATTTATGGCCTTAGGAAGATGGAACTCTTTCATTAGAAACGTAAATACATCTACGAAACATAAAAGAGTTGTAAGAGAGGGTTACAGTTGTTGATAAACTTATGACACATGGTATGACATGTCATAAAGTATCTTTAAATGGAGAAAATGGATCCAAAATGAAATACCCAATTTAGTGAATGGATTATCAAAATATTATAGCAAGTGGAAGGAATATGTGATTTTTAGCCTATGGACTCATCTTGAGATTTAGGTGTAGGATTTCTAACTAAGTATTTAGGTACAAAATTTTAGGTGGTTTTAGATTATGGTTTGTAATTACCATTTCATGGTTTCATGTATTATTTCTCCTATTTATTGGTTGCTTGAGATGGAGTTTTTTATAATATTTTTTTTAAGTTTTGTTATGCTATCATAATTACTCTTGATGTTTGATTGGTGATACTCCTATAAAGGCTTAGACTCTACAACTATATTGTAACATTTGATTACTAAATAATATATTGAGTTGATTTGTAACATGGATTGTTTATCCTAAAAGAGTTTTCTCCTACATAAATCACTATATAATGTTATATTTATTTAAATTAATTTACCTATAAATGTGTTATTAATTTAATTTTTCCACTTCTCCTCTCATAGATTAATGTAGGAAGAATATTTTGCATCCTTACTTCATTTCTTTGGAATTAAATCTGGTCAACTCAAATTTTAAGTGTTAAAGATAATGGCTTTGTATTAATTTTGGATTAAGTGGGAGCTTGTGCAAACAAAGATCCATTTATAGGGAAAATGGAAAGCACGTCAAGAATAGAAATAAATAAGTTCTTGAGAACACACTTTAAAATTTTGAAGTTCAAGATGGATGATCTACTTATGGATGAAGATCTATGGGGTGTAGTATTTCAATCCAAACCTACCACTTTGTCACAAGAAGAATAGGACAAAAATAATAGAAAATATAAGGGTTTTAGTAGAATATTGCATTCAATATTATTGAATGTGCATGAATAAAGCACCACAATGAACCTTTGAAAGAATATAGATAATATTTATTAGGCTAAATGCATAGTAAATAATATTTTCATGAGAAAGAGGTTATATACCCTCAAGATGTGGGATGGTTGTTTTGTAGATAAACATCTAATTATTTAAATATTATTATGACCTATTTTCACTATATTAGAGTGAAGATGGGGGAACAAAATATGTGTATGACTTTTTTATGTTATTTTTTAGTCATGGGAATACCTTGTTATGACTATTGGGAACACTACCACCAAATTAAAAATGTATGAGGTGGTGGCATCATTAATTTATGAGGAGATGCAAATAAAGACTACTAAATATACTAAGGAGGACATATCTATGCATAGTATATAGAAATATAAAGGCAAGAAGAAGGACAAAAAGTAAGACAAGTCTACATCCAAATCTCCTAGTAAGACCATGGAAAATGATCAAAACTATGGAAAGAAGGTCACCATTTTAGAAGAGACTACAAGGAGAAGAAGAATAAGAGATATTCTAATGATAAATCTAGAAAATACTCCTAGGTTAATGGTGATGTATTTATCACATCCTTAGATACACATATATTTGATTGTGCATGATTGATATACTTTGGTGCCTCTTTCTACATGACCTAACATCAAGGTTGGCTCTCAAAATATGAAGAATGTGATGGTGGAAATTTGTATCATAGATATGACTCTCATTTAAATATTTTTAGCTATGAAAGACTCTTCACTCCCTAATGAATTAGTAAAGAGGATCAGTGGTGCATTACACATTCTTGGTTTGGCTTGGAGCCTTCTTTTTATAAGTAAACTTAATGGTTCAAATGTGTAGATTGTTTTCTCAAATGGAGGGTCCAATACTGTCACAAGAGATATGGTTCTTAGTAAGTATGTCTACCTAGGCACTTTATTTTATTTAGATGCATGCATGGTTTAGTGTAAAAGATATTTTATTCCTTTAGTGAAGAGATATATGGAATATACACCTTCACCATTGGAACCAATAATAACGAACAGTGTTGTATCCACTTTTTATGGTCATTATTTTTAAGTACCCAAGGGTGCACATAATTTGGAGATTAATCCAAGAAAAAGAAGATAATGTTATGAAACCAAAGGATGTTCCATATGGGTGAGAAGTGTGTAAGAGGCATAAGAAATAAAAACCTTCTTGAGGGGTTAAATGATTGCAATCTTCAATTTAATTTTTGTGTGTAATGTGTATATTGAAAATGGAGTTCCAAGTTTAATTTTACTCTAATTATCATAAGTATTGTTAGGTTTTGGACTTAATCCATCTTTATGTATTTTATCCTTTTAATTCTCATTCAATTTATGAATCTATATATCATGCATCTTTGATTGATTACTGTATTATAAAGACATGGGTATATTTTATTAGAAGTAAACCTTAAGTCTTTAGTAATTTTAAAGAATTTAAGGCTCTTGTAAAGAATCAAACTAGTAAGAAGATTAGGATTTTGAGGAATGATAATTGATGTGAGTGCTTTTAACTTATATTGTGATAGAATATGTTTATCATGGCATAGAGAAACATATGAAAACCTAACGTACCCCTCAATAGAATGGATTTGTAAAATGAATGTATAGGATATTGATGGAGAGGGATAGGAGTATTCTTAGTGGATATACTTGGAATAAAATTTATGGGAAAATTAGTTTCCCTAGCTTATTACTTAGTTAATAGATCTCCTACACCAAATTTTGTTTAAAAAAACATACAGAGGTTTGATTAGGAAAAAATATTTCATTGAAATATCTTTGATTCTTTATTTGTGATCCATATGCATATGTGGTTAGGGAAAATTGATATAAGTTAAAAAAAAGGTTTTAAAGTGTATCTTAATTGGTTAGTCATCAATGTGAAAGGGCATAAAATTTGGGATCTTGTACTGGTTAAAAAAGTGTTATATAGAAAAAAGTATTATCTTTAAATAATTTAAACCTTCTTCTATAGTATTTTGGATAGAGAAGGATAAACAATGTGGTTAAACAACCCCTAAAGATTGAGAAGGTTGAACTAGAATCCCATGAATGAAATGATTAGAAGGAGAGCTTACATAACTTAGAGAGCTCTAAATAGAAGGCAAAACCTCCTCGTCATCTCTTGAGGAGGTTGACTTGGCATAAAAAACATGACAAGTAAAATTATCCTATAGAAGTATACTTTCACTTTGATTACTAACATAATGATCCTAGTATTGAGGAGGCTATGAGTATGGATGATGAAGAATACTAGAAAGTATACATGGATAAGGATATGGCTATTAAAGAAAAATGGAACATATGACTTATTACCTTTCCTTTATAGACAAAAACATGTTGGATGAAAATTAGTGCTTAAAAAAAATCACTTTAGATGGAATCATTGATAAGTACAAGGAGATATTAGTTGTGAAGAGACATTTCTAGGTTGAGGAAATTAATTATGGTGATATTATCTATCTAGTTACTAAGCTAACATCTATTCAATTCGTATTATCTATTACAATAACTTTAGATCTTTAGGTTGAGTAGATGGATATGAAGACAAATTTCCTTCATAGTGATTTGGAGGAAAAATTTGTATGACACAACCATATCACTACATTAAAATTATTAAATAAGTTTTAGTTTGTAATTTGAAGAAATATGCATATGGTCTTAACCAATCATCTTGTAATTCCCTACCACACACACCCCAAAGGACAACATAACATTCAAAAAAATACCACACAATTTTTTTTAAGAAAAAATAACATGATATGTAAACCATTATACAAAACTAATACTGAAATCATACATATACAACATCTAACTAGTCCTCTAGGGTTACATGATTGCATTACATTGTGAACATTTATAACTTAACACGACACCCTTAACGATGATAACTATGCACATGCATTCATTTAAAAA